>KQ962312.1:166375-197738 GCA_001563735.1 Leucoagaricus sp. SymC.cos | reverse complement strand
ATCGGAAGACGTTCTACTTGATGGGAGATACCACAGGAAAGGGTTACACTGATTACCCGTTTGCGAGTAGTTTGTAAGGCTTCACATTACTGCTTATAAGAGACTATTTCATAACTGTATGACTTGTATTAGTGTATCATTATCATCTAATTGCTTTGAGCTCCACCCTCACCATTGCTGGCACCGTTGAGTTACTTGCTTCATTCCGAGGGGTTTTGAATCAACGCCACCATGCATTTTTCGCTTTTCAAACCTTAAAATAATTTCTTTAGGGTTATTTGAACTTGCAAGGAAGAATGGGAGAGTTTCTGCTGCAGTCGAGTGGGGGTGGCGGAGCCTGTGATGGATAGATCGCTGACAGCTCAACCCACATGCACCGATATATTCTGAGCACGAATACTGCCAGTTTCAGGAGAAGTTGTAGAAGGTGGTGCCAGATGTACTACGTATGGACAAGGTTCGAAAGATCTAATCTCGCCTTTCTTTGCTGAAGAACTCATCGCTCGTAGCTAAAGTTGAAATAGCCTGAAACTGTCCCTTAAAGGCTCATGCCCTCTTTCATTGACGACGTATTCATCATTCTCGCCAAACATCATCAACCGAACTTGCGCGACACGATACGTTCTAAGCTTGGGTAATTCAAAACCTTTAAACATTATACTTGGGCCTCGTCTCTTGACAAGGACACGAGGATCGAATTTTTTGGCGTCGGATAGATATTCAGAGGCTATAAACTCCTTTCAATCATGTTCCGATACAAAACAACGAACGCGGTGAAATGGACTGCCAAGAATGTCGATTCAAGCAAGACTCAAAGGGGTCCCGCGTACCGATCGAGTCCAATACATAGAGGTGGCTGACAATTAAAACCCTCCATACCCGTTGCATTCCCAACCAACAGCCCTCGCCCGTGGCCCGACAAGTCCTGCTGCGCGCCCTTGCCAGCCGCAACCTCGAACCTCTAGTCCAAAATCGAATCATGCACATGGTCCAACGCCGTGACAAATCTCGACTTCCCTTCGCGCCCACTCGGCTCATCATGACTCTTTTCCTCTTCATCATTCTCCAAATATCCATCCTTGCTAAGGCACAATATATCGATTCCGACGATTCTAACTCGGACGTATCCCCTCCTGCTCCTCCACCTCCTCCTATTCCTCCTGCTGTGACCTTCAATGACCCCAACGACTCGGACTCTTCTCCCCCTCTTGCTCCCGGAATTGTTGACGATTCTAAATACTCGGACGCTTCTTCTTTTCCACCTCCTCCTGCAGCGGCAGCCGACGTTCCCCCTCCCTCTCCGAATCAAATTGTCCAACCCATCGTCACTGTTACCGCCCCCGCCGTAACCGCTCGACCAACCCGCAAATTTAGTAAACCCCTTCCACAGTGTATCCTCTCGTGTTTGCAGAAGGCTGTCATCGCCGCAGGGTGTAGACAGTACGTTGTCCGATGTTTAATATCTTTGCTCAAGATTGATGCCTTGTATTTCGTAGGAACGACCAAGCTTGTGCTTGCGTCAACCCCGTATACCAAATCTCGAGTCAGACGTGTATCAAGTATGGGTGTACGGCCGACGAACAAGAATTAGCATCGCATGTTCAACAGAAATGCGGTGATAGTACGCACCTTCCCTCCTCTCCTCTGTTCTATTGTCGCTCAGCGTTTCTGTCTAGAATTGGAGGTCCGCCCAACGATTCATGCATCCCCTACCAGACCCGAACCCGCATCACTCACGACGAACTTTATGGCCGTTATGACCGGACGAACAAATCACGCTGTCGGGTTCATAACCAACGATGGTCTTTATACCAACCGGATCCGCGCTATCGCCGGATTCCTAGGCATTGCTTTTGTTTTATGATTCTGTTTTCTTTTTCTTTTTTCTTCCTGGTGTTTCTCGTGCCGTGTGTAGTCGACAAGCTAGATAGTAGCATGAGTCGTCCTCGCTGTTGTTGAACTGTGATAAAAATGAACATCTGTCTATTAGGGGCTCTTGTTGATGGCTTGGTGATAAACTTGAGTCGCTCTTCTCACTGGGACGAGAGATGAAGGAATGAACTTTATTTGAATTCTGCTTTCGTTTGACTGATGTAGACAGGCGAGGCGACCTAACAACACAAAACGATCTGGCGAACCAATAGGTATCGGTGTCCAAAACAAGAAATGAATGGATAAAATAAGCAGAGATGAAACTGGTAGGAAGAATCCAAAAAAGCGAGCAGAGTAACCATCAGAACAGATATGAAAGCGCACAGCAGCAAGAAATAGGTTCAACCATCATGACAGCGACGTAGATGAAGTAAAAGAGCGCCCAACGACGAAGCCAAAATACGGAGAGGCCGAAAAGAAGTAGTACAACGACGCGTAACGCGGTGGAGGAGGTTGTTTTGATACAAGTGATTGACTCGGAGAAGGCTCGGGAGCTCCGGCAAGGAAGCTCGGCGCCTGACTAGGTCTCGTGCTAAGAGAAGCGGATGAATGTTGATGACGTCGAGTGGTATTAGCGGGGTTCACACGTAGGTGGCGGAATCTATCGTTTACTGGGTATGTCGGAGTCGTGGAGAGGGGAGAGGTAAGAAGAAAGGGGGTGGTATCAGACTCTCAATACTCAAAACCATCATCCCAGGTTTCTAAGGAACCATCAGCCTTTCACAAGTTCTGCAAATCGTACGACGTTCGACACGTACCTTCGGTTATACTCCTCCACGCGAGGAACAACATTCCCACAGCAGCCGTCTCCAGTACAGTCGCTATGAATGAACCATCAATTTTCTGATTCGAGCCCTGCGTGGATGTGTATTTGATGAGTTGTTGATCTATCAAGCAACGCATATAACAAATGATCAGACAACCACGTACCCTGCATATCACTCGACTCAACAAAAACCAGGCCAGCTGTGCGAGTACAAAAAGCGTTATGGAAAGAAGGTAATACCACATCGGCCGCGTCTCATTGAGAACGTGAAGCACAATGTAGGACATGAGAGCGAGGTAGATTATGATCGAGCTGCGTGTTTTGACAGATAACATTAGTCCCGCGTCGAAGAAGGGTTAGATCACGGTGGAGGAACCGAAAGTGGGAGCAGGTCGACAAGCATCAAGAAACGGATGACAACTCACACAATGGGCCATATGCTCGTCAACACGAACAATGGGATACTCTTTATCCTTTCTGGAGGATTCGATAGACCACCAAGTGTCTCCGTCACCCCAAATCCGATATCAAGGCAAATATAAAGAGTACCACCAAAGAGGATCAACGCGAGAATCGATAGCGGCTGTACCGAGGAGAAAGGAAGATAAGGTGAGGTTGAATAATACGTCGAGAACGAGGGTTGGTTACATACTGCGATGCTAGTCATAGTTCCATCCTCTATCCACTGAGTTGCCACAATTGCGTTGGTTATGAGGAGCCAAAATAGGGCAACGACAAGACCGGCATGAATAGCAGTGAGAACAACGAGTGCTGTTGAACCTTGTGGGAGTAATGAACCATTGGTGAGGATTTGGAAAGGGAGGGTGATGAGGTACACGACAAGAAACGTTCGTAGTTCCCAACGACCTGTAGGACAGCACTGAGTAACGTCAAAAAACAAAAGAGAGGGTGGGTGGGCGTACCAACCGCAGCTTTTCGCCGGTTGCATAGGAATATAAGGAGGGCAGTGACAAGGATGCTAACACCACAAGCAGCGATATTGGCGACATTCGATACAGAGCCATCATGCCCTACTCGAGGAATTCCGCATCGAGGATTGACGCCGACCGGAGCTGATTGTGGATCGACTGATGGACCTTGCAGGGTGTCTGGCGAACGATCAAGGAGCTGTTTAAAAAATGAAGAAAAATAAGCCGAGAGCTGAAAGAACGCGAGAGCAAGGACCCACCTGCCTATAGAAGAGATTGCACCATGTGTAGCTTGGAGTCCAATTGCACAGAGGCTGAAAGTCGCCAAAGCCAACCATGGCGATTGTGAGGGGGTTTTGGAGAGGTGTGAAAAAACGGAATCAACTGAACCTGTCACATCAAAACATAAACCAACAATCAGCGCCTATGCAACAATCAACCGATATCCACACCAGGCAGAAAACTCACAAAGGAGAAGAAAATGAGTGAGGGGTGCGCGGGGTTGACCATACACTCAGCGTTTCGTACAAAGAAGAGAAGAACGCAGTCCTACTTTCCCGTTGCTAGCGACCGTAACAACAAACGTGGAGACCTCCCAGGTAGAAACAAATAACGGCAAATATCGATCATGATCATCTCTGAATTCCCACGAGGATGTTGATTGCTTCTCGAGGGTGGCGTAACTGGCGTTCGTATCATTTACTAAAGCATTACTTACGCTTGCAAAGCTTCATGATGTCTTAAAACTATCACGTTTCTACGACACGTTGAATTATTCAAGCCCTCTTCCGGCGATCCCTCTCCAACACCTGCTGCATAACCTCAATCAACATGAAATCACAAAGGTAAATATTGATCTCTTACAGCGACAAGCAGATTGTCTTCAGCAAACAACCTTTGACCTTTCTTTACCCCTTCCCGCATACTGAAGAACTACATATCCTGTAAAAAGATTCATCATCTGCATCCTTTAACATAGACCCATTTACATTTACGAGTGCAAAGGCTTCATTCGAGTAATCTGGATAATAAACGCACACAAAAACTGATCGTGGATTTCAAGAACAATAGCCCAAGGACATAATAACTTCATAGGTGCGACTATGTCACAGAAATACCCATTCGCTTGCATTGGGTTGGGCGGTAAAAGTGAGGGAATTGGGAGGTGGCGATCAGCACATCGGGTTTTTCAAACCAAGCCCTAAATTCATTTATAAGTAATGTCGAGCATCAACGCGGCTCACATTTTATCTAGCAAAAGGAGCATAGTGGAGGAAGATACACCGACTACAAAGACAACAAGACAGGATGAAATCGGAGAGAACAGTACGAACAGGGGCAGAAAGCGAGGATGGATTGAACGCGACATGCAAATAATGATGCTGCTCCTGGGCATGGAAGGCTAGAAAGAATCGTTAAATATTGGTGATCACCCAAAGGCAAAGAAACTACTTGTCTTGTTTCTCAGTCCCACGCGGATACCCTCTTTTTCATGATCGAAACCGTTAACATGCTCGTAGTCATGAAGGTCAAGCTCTTGAGTTTGAAGAGTGACAATTTTGACTTTGAGGCTTCAACAGAGGCCTAGTAATTCTCGTAGGGAGAAGAAAGCAGCCCGACAACCTCGGTGTCCTAAGTCATGAGAAACGTTGAACGAAACCAAGCAACTCTTATCAAAGATATTTGAACAGACATAGATATCAGATTCTCAGATATCGGCGGCTATGAATCCTTATAATCTCGTGCTTGAATAACTTCCCGGAACCGGCATAAAATCGAGACTTCGCTACGGACTCCACCACCGAGAAAGATTACCGCCAATAAAAATCCCGCCCACCCTCACACTCCTGGAAAGTAGCATTGAACGTAACATCGACCATCTACGGAGTCGCTAAGCCCAAACCCACATAATAACGAGGATAGCAGTTGCAATCAAGAAAAAATCACATGCATACAAGAAAATGTTCTATAAACCATCCTACTCAAGTACCCAATCAACAAATACAATACATAAACACAAACATAAACCAAACACCATACTCTAGAAAAGAAAGGAAAAATCCACCTTCTATCAGCTGAGCTCATCACGAAACATTCACCGATCCAGGCACTCTAAACTCCAAACCATCCCATTCCACCTCCTGCTTCATAACTCCTATCAACAAAAACTCGTGCGTATAAATCGGTATACCCTGCGCGGCCAACGGTCTCCAAATCGAGATATCGCCAGGACATGAAATAACGTGTCGGTCTTCATGACCGTTAATAAGTCGAAATGTGGGTTGTTGTAGGACGAGCTGCGAGCATTGTCAGTTGGTGCGAAGGATGTGGAGGAAGATATGCATACTTGGCCACCGTGAGCAGTAACGACGATCTTGAGTAATTTACGATCAACCTTTGTCTTCGCAGTAACATAAAATGTTTCTCCAGCGAACAACGTTCCCTTGAGCTGCTTCGCGCGTCCTAGTGCCTCACCAAGTTTCACCTTGTACTTGGTTTCCGCATCCGGATCTTTCAACATAAAACCATCAACAGCTAGAATAAAAATCATATTATTAAAACTCTCGTCAGAGCAGCGTGGATAGAGTCAACGTACGCAGTAACTGTTTCCGGTGAGCTGATTTCATAGCCCAAGAAGCTTGAAGTATCACAGGAGCATTGGCAAGCGCGCAGAGGAATTTCTCCGTTCGTACGATACTGGGCGCCAGGAGATGGGTGCACTGCGAAGGTTTAGTGGTCATCACCACGCCGAGTTTTTCCAAACTCTACAGCCATTCTTTAGCGACGTTATGGCAGTCAAACTCCTGAAACCACGAACCTTAATTGCTTCAGCTGGAACTGATACCTGCGTCGTCATCAGGTAAACCGTTCCAGTCGACCTAATGAAAGGAACAGTAAGCCAAGAATGCTTCAAACAGAAGGAAATCTCACGTCACGCCCTGATCCGAAACCCTCTTCGGTCTCCCTCTCTTCGCCGCAGAAACCACCTCATCCTCACCCCCACTCTCCTCCTCCTCCTCAACATCCTTCCTCCTCTTTTTCCTACTCGGCTCCCTGTCTCCACCCTCAATCTCATTCTCATTCACCTCTGACGCTCTCTTCTTCCTCCCCTCCTCCTTCACCGCCTTTGCATTAACTCTCTCCTCCTTCTCCCACAAACTACTCCATCCACCACTCTTCCTAGCTTTCTTCACCTCCATCTCATATTTCGTAGCATCAGGCATCATCTCTTTCAGCTTCATCTCTGCTTTCGCCGCTGCTCCTCGTTTCGCCGAGAGTATGACCACTGGAGCAGAAAAGATTTCCTCATCCGTGTTGGTACTTGTGCTAGGTGCGTTGTTAATAGTGGAAAGCAGTGACGAAGCCGGTGGTAGAGCTTTAGCAGTCAAAGTCGCGTTCGCTTTCGTTTTTGCTGACACTAATTTAGAAGGCTTGCGGAGCGAGATAGATGGTGTAGCGGCTTTATCACCAGCTTCAACGCGCACACTCTCATCTTTCCTCACTCTCCTCTTCTTACCCTCACCCCCACCCTCGCTCTCGTCACCTTCATCTTCAGTCCCATATTCAACAACCTTCTTCTTCCCTTTACTTCCATACGTCGTCTTCGGCGTTGGCTTAGCAGACGCTGCCGCCGAGGAGAGTTTCTTCGTTTGCGATCCTGTTGGGGGAAGTTCAACTACAACCGAAATTTTCTTCGACAGCGGCGTTGCATTCGCATTCGACGACATTTTCGGCGTAACCTTCTCTACGACGTTTTTCCTCGTTTTCTTCTTCCTCTCAATCTCACTATCAGTCTCCTCACTCTCGAACTCCACCTCCTCATCGTCCTCCTCAGACGAAGACGAAGAAACCTGCTTCGATTTTCTCCCTTTTCTCCCCTTTGTTTTCCCCTTCCCCTTGGCTTTCTTATCTTGAAGGCTCTCCTGAGTCTTCGACTTCACAATCCCCAGAACTTCATCTTCACTATCAGAGTATACGAATTTGCTTTTTTCTTTCGTGGCTGTACTAGCTGTTCGAGGTTTGATTCGCGTACGTGCGTCTCCTCGAGTCATTTTGAGAAGTCCGCTTGGTTTCGGTTTTTCTTTCTCCTTCTCTTTCTTCATCGCCTTCTCGCGCTCTTTGCCTTGTTCTCGTTCGCGTTCCTCAGGATCGGGTGTAGGTGAAGGTAACAGTGGCGAGGATTTCGGTGGTAGTTTACTACTCGTCCGACGAACGAGTCTCTTCTTCGTCAAACTCGATTCAGCTTCCTTCCTCTCCCTTTCCCGTTCCCGTTCGAGTTGAAGACTCGTCTCATCCGTCAACCGTCGTACTAACTTCTTCTTCTTCGGTTCCTCAACCTCTTCCCCTCCCTCGTCCTCTCCTTGCTCCCCTTGATCTCTCACATCGTCGTGCGCATTCTCCACTTCAGAATCACTCGACTCGATTCTCCTCATAACCTTCTTCGTCGGCGAGTTCAATTTTGCCTTGGAAGCAGACATTCCAACCACCTCCTCTCGATCTTCATCGTCATCTCGCACCGCTCTCTTCTTTTCCGGGTTCTCCTTCTCCAACTTCGACTTTGGCTTCACCTTCAACATCTCAGGTGTCCTATCCAACTCACTATCCGACTCTGAAAGCTCCAAGTCGACCGAAATATCTCTCCGTTTCCTCGCTGAGGAAACCAGCGTTTTATCTTTCGCCTTCATTTTCGACTTCTTCGACGGCGTAACAGGTTGAACTGGGTCCTCATCGTCGCCGGACTCGGCATTGGGTAAGGATCTGCTTTGGACTGCTGTAGGTTGCGGTTGAGATTTCTTCCTTGGTCTTTCCTCCTCTTCGCTCTCTTCAACGTCGACAGTAGGTTTATTAATGTCCATCTCAACACCTCCATCTTCATCATCAAACACGATCTTCCGCTTCTTCGTAGGCGAAACTGATTTCGACGTTTCCTGGGCTTTCGGAGGAGAAACAGCCACCCTCTTGTTCGGCGAAACAGACATCGACCCGCGAGCTTGTTTCGAAGGAGACACCGAGCCTGACACTCCACGATTCGATTTCGGCATCCTCGTCTTGGTTGGTGATTTAGGTTTTGGTGTCGGATCGCGACGATAGTCGTCATTAGTATCCGGCATACTAATCATATCAATATCCTCTCCAACTCCCACTTTCACACTCTCATCCTCCTCCCCCCCTCCCTCCGCCTTCCTCTCTTCGTCATCACTTCCATCACTCCCACTCCCACTCCCTTCCTCCTTCAACTCTTCTTCGTCACACAACTCTACACCTCTCACGCCCATACCTCGTTCTCCAAGTAATCGACTAAAATCCATACCTTGTGGGAATACAATGTATTTCTCAGTAGAGGTGGTAAGGTTTCGCCATTGGATGAAACAGTCTTCGAGCCAGGTGTGGTTGACGACCGGGATGGACCATGCACGGGCCTTCGATGTTTTTTGTCCATGTATACTATGCAGGAAGGGCGCGAATAAATGGATACGAAGTGGCAAAGGTGATGGTGGACGTACTATGCAGCGATGAGAACCGTATTGTTACCGGTCATCATTGGAGTAAACTTTGCACCCATGGCGGTGATTATGCGTTTGAGGTATTCGCGCGATTCACCGGTATAGTTCGTTACCGTGATTTCCTGATGCAGATATGAGCACAAAAGCGAATAAAAGACCAAAAAACACACATGCTGCGAGAAATTCTCGATCGGCTTTCGCGGAACCGGGTAATGTAAAAGTTGGTCGACCGGGCGGGACATAATCCCAGTCGACTCGACATTAAACAACCACGCCATAGTTCCAATTGTCTTCTTCAATCTAAAAGCCTACGACCAATTTTATTAGCATAACATCCACCATAACTCAAACCAGCCTGACCTTTCCATACGCCCTCCCACGCCTCCACCTCGTAACCAAAACATCACACTCGACAGCCGCTCTAGCCTCTTTCCTATCCCTCCTCCTCTCCTTCTCCTCCGTACTCAAATCCTCACCATCATCACCCGGATACCTCAACACCACTCCCCCAGCTCTCCTAATCCCAGCTTCAACAGCCTCTCGTCTTCCACCGTACAACGTCAACGTCCAACTCAACAAGATCCTCTTACCCTCCAACACACCCTTTTTCACCGGTAACAAATCCACATCTTTCGGCAACGGCACCTTCGAATCAATCGAAGGCGTAAAATCATTCACGATACGCATCATATTCCTCCTTCCTTTATCTTCTTTCCTCTCTACACCAACTCCATCAGGTTTGACACCTATCTCCTTCAAAAATGGGGGATCGGGCCATTCATATGGTGCGACAGGTAACCGAGGTAAGCCTAGTCGAATGGAATCGTCGAACCAATGAGGTAATATGATTTTGATTCCCGTGGATTCACGATGAGCAAAGGCGGCGGTGTATTTGTGTGAAGATTGGTTTGTGGCGAACAGGTGTGTGATGTCATTTGTTAGTGAGACCCGCCATTGACCACCGAGAGCCGAAATTCCGGCTGAGAGAACTTCGAGGTCGTGTGTTGGTATCTATTAAATGTGAGAATTGAGATGGATGTGGAGAGGGGAGTGTAGGATAAGCGCACTTCTGAACAGGCACATGCGACGACGCCTGAAAATATCATTGAAGGATCAGCAGAGTAGTATTGGGGTCTACAGTTTCACCGGTCAGCATCCTAATCAACTCAACAAAGTCAGAAGAACTCACGGTTGAACCTTTCCAAGCACAAGCGTCCGGTCAACCCAATAATCCTTAAAACCCAATAGTCCATCAAAACAAACATCACATATAACGCCAACACTGCCAAACCACTCACCGACACGACAACCGCACTCTCCGGCACACATTCCACACCCTCAAAATGCGGCGAATCAGCAATCACATGAGTGGCTGAAGTGAGTGAAGTAGCTTTCGTCGCGCCGTTTTTGGAAAGTGCATATTCGAGTTGCTCTTGGCGGTGTGGAGGGAGAGCGTTGGACAGGTGGTAGATGATGTCCTGGAAGAGGCTCATTAAGAGGTGTGTGAGGATTCACAACGCGATCCTTTCACGACGCTTTCGCGGGACGTCACATGCCACTTGTCTCGTGACATTTGACCCACGCGTTGTATGATGATCAATGATAATGATGTAGCGAGTCATCGGTCGCGACTCCCGGCACCGAGACAGATTAATCAAGCTCAGTCCAATACAAACTTGATTTCTTGCTCAATCCACATCAGGAAGTTTTTCATGTTATTAGAACGTTCGATGATAACATCATTCAATTCATCTATTCGTATGCACAACTATATGCATCAGGATATCCCACTGCGGGAGACATAGGCATTGATTTATGTAACTGTGATGGGCATCGCAGTAGACGAACTACCAGAAAACGAAGTGAGGGGTAATCCTACCGAGAACCTCTTGTGCGGAAAAGAATCACAGTACGAAATCGGTCTAGACATATAACGATGCATAAATCACCGTCGGCACGTTTTAGTCAGACTACAGAACCGGGCACTTTGAAGACCATGAGGCGACCGTAGACAAGGACTTTCGCTAGAAATAGTGTTGCCACTGTTATATGATGATTACATGTGCACAAGCACTCCAAGAACATACTTTTCTGGCGGAAACTCGAGAACAAGTTGTTCAAATAGATTTTTTCCGCTATAGGAAGAACCCTCGTCACTCAAGAGAAATCCGCAGGTTAAAAGTCAAAGTATATTCGTCCATACATCAGGAAGAACATGTGACAGAGGAGACAATGAGCATCAAAATTTCTTATTGCCACATTCAAAGGTCATGCGAGGATCACCTTGCCAGTTTGTTGATAGACCTGTCCAGGATCAACTTGAAGTCCAAATCCGGAACACAACGAGTTACGCGGTTGCTGGCCATCTGAGTCACAGACACAATGGACACAAGTACTGAAGTTTGAAGGTCACACAAAATTGATTGTTCTGTTGACATAGCATAATGGGATACGAATTGCTCAGTGGTGCTCAGAAAATCACCACAGCACTAGTCACTACTTAGTGTCAGAGTTCGACTCTGTTTCCTCGTGGCTTTCTTCTCCGCGACTCCAGTTCGCCCCTCACCACAAACGTGAGGGTTGAACATGATAGTGTCAGAAGCAACTAGGATGCAGTTGTGCCACCGCACCGAGTTGTGGAGGACATTATTTTGCAAATGGAACTGGATTCGTGACAGATTCTGCGGCAGAACTTCTTTCGCCGAAACATTTTTTTACTCATTGATGGGTCGGTCACTTACTGCTTGATGAGTTGTACTTAAGGCACGGTTGAATCTAGTACCTCATGAACTCGGACATTCTATGAACAATTATTTTTAGACTCCAGGCCTTGAATCCAGTTTATCAATCTCATCAATTATAGCCTGCTCAATAGCCTTGTGTCATAATAGGTCATATTCTGAGAGCATGCCGTACCTCCGATATATCCCACCTACCTCGTGCACGTCCCTGTAGAGATGAAAGAGATATATAAAGTAAGAACATTGTGCACTTTCTCATTAGCACAGCCTGACAATTGCAAAACTGGTGTGTTGTGTTATATACTACACATTTACTGGAACAATAAAGCCTCGTGGTCGAGCTTCTGACTCCAATCTTCCGCTCAAATCTTTGTTTGATATCGCTCATCAAATATCCCCTCCTCGATTGCTTTTATTTCTGCGAAAGCGGCGTCAGTCATTCGATGCTATCAAGGAAAAGCGGCAGCCTACGAAGCGAGATGCGTTTGGAATAGAAGCGACACAGCGCAAGATTACCTGAATAGAACAAAGCTGAGCTCGTAACAAGAGCATATTCTCAGGAAAACTCTCACCCATCATGAACCACAAATTCGGGACACCAAGATCTCCCCATACTCCATTGAACTCACCCTCGTCATCTAAGTTCCAGATCTCTCCAACATCCTTGAAGGTTTCGGGATCCAAGACTTGCTGGACGACGTCGCGAGCATTACCAAGGCTGAAATATGTATGTTGTGAGACCTGTTTCTACGGTCGTAGCGAGGAAGACAATTACCCAGTGCAAAATACGACGACATCTGCGGGAAGCTCGCTTCCATTGGCGAACTTCAAACCAGTTTCAGTGAAGCTTTCCAAGGTACTATCGTTCTTCAGCTTGATCTTGCCATCGATCACGTATTGGCTTCCACCAACGTCTGAGATCATTTGTTCATTAACTTAATCGATATGTCCGACACGAATAACGCACCGAGGTAGTAACCTCCTGCTGTTGTGAATGCACTCAATAAAGCACCAGCGTCTTTGTGGCCTCTGTTCATTCGGAAGCCGACGCGGCGAAGCCCATCAAGCGTTTCTCTATTGTTGTGAATGCACTCAATAAAGCACCAGCGTCTTTGTGGCCTCTGTTCATCCGGAAGCCGGCGCGGCGAAGCCCATCAAGCGTTTCTCTGCCAAAGAAGTCAAGGTGAGGGGGGAAAGCAGATGTTGTTGATTGATATACCCACTTGTCTGCTTCTTCAATTGCAGATGTCTTCCGGTAGTATACTCCAACGTTAAGAAGATTGGGGAAGGACGCGGAAATTCGGTCGGCAACGGCCGTCGGGGGACCAGTTTCGTCAAATACACCTTACGTGTCATGTTAGCCTTGCGAACAGGGCTCAGACCAGCTCATGCTCACCTGCTACAAGCATCCTGATCCCCTTCTGCACCGACATCACGTATGTAGAGCCTCGCTGGTACATGGTTACATCTATTGCCTCCATAAGTGAAGATCAACGTGCTGAAGAGAAGACAACATACCGACACCATGATCGTAGTAGTCCATACCAATATCGTGAGCTATCGCGGTCAAGCATAAGTGATATGATTCGTATGTATGATTCCGGATGACGGACCTGAGGTACAAGAGCCGATGAGCACGACTTTCTTCCCAATGTGATCCGTTGCCTTCCTGTGTTGTGCGGAATGAAGGATTTGGCCCTTGAACTTATCCTGGTCGATGGTTACTAGACGTAATAGAAGAAAAAATAATTGTGGCACTACCATTCCGGGATAAGTTGGTGTATACCATGAGCCTCCACTAGCAAATCCTGTCGCGAAAACAACATGTTTCACTGTAAAGATACGCCCTCCATCATTGTGTTGGACGGTGACCTTGAATAAGCCCGTAGACTTGTCCCTCTGGATATAAGAGACATTCGATGACGTCCAGACGTTCACTTCCATCGCCTCTGCGTAGAATTCAAGCCAGTTTGCAAGCTAAGTAAAATAATCAGCGGCCTGAATGGAAACCTCATAATTCAGCATAATACCTTTTTGGCAGGCGAGAAGGTCGGCCAGTTGGGCGGGAAACTATTTTCGCATGATTAAGTCCTGATCCAAAAAAGTGCAAATTTACGACTTACGGAAGGTACGGCATGTGGTCATACCCTATCAGAGAGTCAGAACAATCGCTTGCGAAACAACTCGAGATTGCACTCACAAACAGGATCATGAAGACAAAGAGCATCATAACGATTCCTCCAATTGTCTCCTATCTTCTCATTCCTCTCAATCACGAGGGTCGGAACATCAAGTAACTTCAATCTAGCCGCAACCTCTAAACCACTCTGACCACCACCGACGATTAAAACAGCAGGATCGGTATTCGTGAAACTCTTCTCTTGCTCTCGAAGATTTTCCCACTTCCCATGATCAGATTGCTGATTTCGTAAGTTCCCAATCTTCTCTGGGAAGTTCTTCAACTCCTCGAGGTTTGTAAAAATACAATGTCCTTTCCATTGGATCTGTTGGCTCTTGTCCAAGACGGGAACAAGACGGAAGATGCCTGAAGCCAAACCGATCGCCGTCTCGAATGTGAACATTCCCATAATCCAAGCAACATCAGGGAACGGCTGAGCGAAGAACGGAGCTAGTCCTTCAGCGTCATTAGCTTCC
Organism: Leucoagaricus sp. SymC.cos; assembly: GCA_001563735.1. Lineage (NCBI taxonomy): Eukaryota > Fungi > Basidiomycota > Agaricomycetes > Agaricales > Agaricaceae > Leucoagaricus > Leucoagaricus sp. SymC.cos. The sequence continues at coordinate 183,211 of KQ962312.1, read as the reverse complement.
TTCAATTTCAGGTTACTAATTTTAGCGCCTGCGAGTCGATCGGTTAAGAATTTGTGGATCCGAGCAGTACCCTCGAAAGTACGGAAGTCCCATGTAAGCACAAGTAGATCGCGCCAATACACGGAGGGGTGATCTTGGGTCTCGGAGCGAGCGGAGTCAAAGGAGGATTGGATCAATAAATTTGTGATACCATCAGCATCGTTTGAGGCTATTTTGTCGGCAAACATGAGCGAGCGGAGTCAAAGGAGGATTGGATCAATAAATTTGTGATACCGTCAGCATCGTTTGAGGCTATTTTGTCGGCAAACGACGCGAACCACTCGCTCGCTATCTTGAACGTGTCAATGTTTTCTGGGAGAGAGGAGACTCCAAGTTTGTTCAAAGTCGGTAACGGTGCCTCAGATGGGTGAGGTGTAGCAGAGGCCATGGCAAGGGAAGGTAAGGGGTGAAATTTGTGTTCCTCAGCAATGCAGCTGACTTATTTAGACTGGACGCAATTATCAATATCGCTTAGAGAACTTTGGTCCGCTGTCGAGGAATATGGCCGATGTCTCACGAAGAGGCTAATTTTGCTGTAGCAGAAAACGAATGGGCCAATAAGAATTCACTGCCGGCTTAGGGCCTGTTAGGCAACAATGGTTTTGAAGCCTGATCCGCCAAACCTGCTCCCACAGTCTCAAAACGTGACGGTTTCGATTGCAAATTGGCGGGTAATTGGAAACCTACGGCTTGAAATCGCTGTTGCCGAACAGGCCCAAAGTTTAAATAACACTGGTTATTTAGGCCCTGTTCGGGACGTCGGCCTAGTGTCCTAAGCGTCCGCTCGGCCTAGTTTTTCCGGTCGCTAGACGTACATCTGATCTCGACCTGGCTCTGTCACGGTATGTCACATAGATTAGATAAGATGTATTTTCCAGCCTATCGAGACTTTGCATGATATTCCAAGTGAAACCATGGCTCGTTTACGGTCAGAACCCGAGAATGTTGCTTGAAGGGCCACTAGCAGCACTGAGCAAAGGAATTCTGCATTTCTTTGGTTCGACAGAATCCAAAACGTGTGGGTCATGTCAAGGCACTTCGTCCTCGCCTCGCAGCCCGAGAACATCAAACCATGATAATGATCGATTCATACACAGGTTTTGCGTTCAAGATTATACAATGAGTTGGATTACACCACGACAAAAGGAACAAAACAAATATTTGAGAAGTAGAATAACATATTACGACAAGTCTATGCTGGCTGTCGTAAGGATTCAGTAGTGTATGTAATATGCTGTGTGAAGACTCACAATGAGAGCTTCGAGTCGTTCAAAGCACCGGAAAACAATACGACGATTCTCCAAAGGTCGCATCCCGGAAGTCAAGTAAGAATTCATAGTAGGAACGGGAGGCACAAATCTGAGAACGACCGTTTCTTCTTCTGGGTAGGGCCCGTGTTCCAGGGCTCTAAGGAGCTTCTCGGTCACAAGAACACGGTAGAAGATCGGAGCAGTTCCGGCCATGGTTATACCAAACAAGACTTGTTGGGTGGGTGCAGGACGACCGACACATCTAAGGCGTTCACGATTCTCGTAAAAAGCGGCAATTGTCGCAGCGATAAGCTGAGCTTCAGGGTTCTCCGATGACTGATGGAGCTAAGGTCTCAGTCAGCGAACGATTGTTTGTTAAAAACAGAGAAAATTTCACCTTATCCTTCTGCACAACTAGCAAAAAATCCTCTATACCGACTAACGTCACATCTGCACTGGCATTAACTCTCTTTCCCGACATCATGAAATGCATAGATGGGCGTTGCCGGACCCTTCGATACTTGCTGGTAAACCCAAACAAGCGTAGAAGAAACCAAGTAAAAGCCCCGGTTTCTAATCCGGCTTCTTCTTCTGCAAATTTCATGTAAAAGTAAAGTCCGGATTCCAGCTCAGATATACCAGTGTCCTTAGGTGGTTCTCTCTCGTTGTTCCAGATCGCTGAGTCGGCGAAACGCGAAGGTGGGAGGTTTTGAGTTTCGAAAAAGGCGGGAATAGGTGCATCTTCAATGGTAATGTTGAAGGCTTCCAGCTCGTTATTCCCCCATTTCTTACCGGACTCAGCTAATCATAGGAGATTCGGCATGGTGAGTGAGTGGTGAGTGTTTGGAAAGCTTGGACCCTCAGCACGGGAGGTTTTACTTGTCGCGAGCGGAGGGTGGGAAGATAATCCGACTTCCGTTTTCGGTCATCGCCAGAGTTCCTGCCCTCTGCTGCAGTCAAACTGTATCATTCTTCATTCGAGGCAACACCAATGCATACTTTCAAGCCACATAGCTCCCACTTCATACCGCAGAAATGTGCCACTAAATAGCACCGCAGAATCCACAGCTTCTCGGTGACCTCCGACGCATCATTTATACTCTCGCACATCATCTTCCTCTCACCCATAAAAAATCTCAACAGCATTTACTCTTCACGATTATCATCATCATTCGATCCCTCTTACCCCTCGATCTCAGTTGAGCTATCACATACGGTCGTTCACGAAACGCCACTCTATGCCATCGCATATAACATACCTTCAAGCACAGACGTGTACCCCCTACACACACATCCTTTCTCCCAGTGTTAGCCTCTCATTCTTCTTTTCATGGGCAGAAGTGACAGCTCAGATATCGATAGCGCTTCATTTTCATTCGACATCGCAGTCTTCGTCCTCTTCGGTGCCCTCATAATCTCTATCAACATCGAAGTGCGTCCGAAAGGCAAACGCGACCGTCTTGCCCTTGGTGATTGGGAAGGATCCAACGCAGAGTTCAAGTTAATGGCATTCAATGTCTTTCAAACACTCCATCCTCCTTGAGGCTATCCATGACTCGCAGTCCCATTCATCACCTTTGGCGAAGTCGAGAACTACTTGAAATCAAAGAGTGGATCTCTCAAACGCTCATTGATATCGAGAAGAATGCCACATCGTCTCATACCACCCGTGAGCGAAGCTATAATAACAGGAGGGGGATGACATTCCGGACGTATGTACGCCATTCGTTCCGCCACTTGTAAAAGCCGCGAAGTCAGACGCAATGGACATGTACGGTACCACCTGAAATGCTAGAATCTTCACACAGCTTCCAACACTCAAACCTGTGATGGCCAAGTTCGTCCAACAAACGCCGTAAGAAACCTTCACACTCTCTACTGTTTCAGTCGTATCATGGGTCTATGACAAATCACAAAATCCGACGAACATCTCACGATCGCAAACGGTGGAGGGTCACTGTACCTGGATTTACATATTAGTGTGGATAGACCGACGAGATTGGCACATACTAGTGGCAGTCCGAATGGGAGATATTGAGTTCTGGAAGAGATTTCGCAACACACAGAGAGCTCGGTTTATAAGGATGCGTTTTGGGGGACTGGGTGTATACCTGACGACTTCGGTTGTCACCTTCACCTTTTATCCCAGTGCACCGAAATTTTCAAGTAAAATCCTTGAGGTACCAACGCACTTCCCAAGCCTACACTACGTTTCCCGAAACATATCTGCGGAGCAGTAGGATTCCAGTTTTTATTTTTGGGCTCATGAGTTCATTGCATCCCTCCCCCACTCTGCGGACCCGAATGTAGTCGATCTCTTCACCCTCGTGCATAGCCCAGTAATCGTGTCATGCATACGTACATTCCTCCCTTGGCAACCTCTCTTCTCAGCGTACTGCGTGTTACGCTGCTTTAAACTGATGTATTCGACATTGGTATCTTTGTCCATTCCAATCGTCCATCCTCCGCTTGTACACCACTTCTTCATCACCCAAAGTCGCATTACGACCAAGCCTTTCAGTACTCCCAACGACAATAATCAATGCGGAGTTCATAAACTTGGTTAACCAATCTCGTGAACGGCAGACCCTTATCTCTCAATCAATCCATTCTTCTCATTCCCCCGATGACTCGACGACAATCTCAACCTCAACAAGAAGAAGAACACTAATCGACGACCAATCATGGTCACTCATTCTCACCCACACATCCACACCCTTCCACCCTTCTCGACCTCGGTATACCCTCCCCTCTCTCATTTCCAACAGCACCCCACATCGTACTCGTCAAATATGGAAACTTTTCTTATTCGAAGAAAGCGGTCTATTCCAGTCACACCACTCGAGTATAGATGTTGGCTATGCAAGTTCACAAAGCATGAGGAATAAAGAAAGCACAGAAGCTGTATTTTGTGCGATTACGATGGCTTCTATTGCGGTTGCTACTGATTCTGTGGAGATTGGTGATTCTGAGGTTAAGAAGCCTGTTGGGACCGAGTTTGGATAGATGGTGGGAGTCTGGCAGTTTGTGACTCGGTAGAAGGAATCTTGTAGTTGTATGGGACGTACCTTCTTCTCCTCATCCAGTGTTTCTAAATGGCCCATACTGTCACCTTCCATCATCTCGACTTGGCGTATGTACCTCGAATGGATCCTATTGTTTCTCAGAAACTGTAACGACTTCTCCACTTCTGTCAACGAATACTGTAACTAATGTCGAAGTCACTTTAGAGGGTGTACCGGTGAGTTTGTGCTGACTCTTCCTAAGTCCACTTACACGATCACTCATATTAGCCACATTAATGAAATTCTAACTAGGTGCGTAACATGGGCTACAGGTCGACAGACATCCCTACCTGAAACTCTATATACTTACATTGGTCGCCGTACCTCGTCACGCACAGCCCGTGACAAACGCGGCATTTCAATATACCACAACATGATAGTCACTCCTATGATAGAAGATTTCCAGATTTCCAAACTTTCAAACGTTGGGCATATTCGGTTTGGACTCTTTGACTTCGCTCCCACGGTCACATCGATCAACAAATTGACGGTTAAAACCGGAATTCCCTGGAAATCGGCTCGAAATCATTCACTGGGCCGGTGAGTCGACACAGCAGCCGTATTATTGTGGAATTCCCTGGAAATCGGCTCGAAATCATTCACTGGGCCGGTGAGTCGATACAGCAGCCGTATTATTGGAAGCATATTGAAATGTTATCAAAGATTCCCACCTTATTGTGAATGCATTGGATATTTATCATGATTATCATGATAAAGCTTCGATAAGCCATGTGGGATATTGACTGGCTGGCCCAGTGCATTGTTTCAAATTTTCAAATAGACACTACTGTATGAGTCGATGATTGGCAGTATAAAAACGCTTCATAAACTGCTAGTAGGCATTCGCTCTCGTTTCCTCTCACTATCATACAATGGTCTCTTTCATTTCTGTTCTTGCTCTTGCTGTCGCCTGGGCTGGGCATACTTGAATTAATTTTGTATTTGTTAGCTGCGACTCACCCCTTAGGCGCCATCCACCAGATCTTCGTTCGCCAGGGCTTCTTCGACCTCAGAACGAGCCCCTCACAGTATGCCAACCAGTGCTCCCCTCTGAACGTCCCGGGGGAGGTAGAATATTCCAGTCTTGTCGATGCACACACATGCGTTATTTAGGACTCTGACGTCAGCTACGTGTGTGGTTCGACCGTGGTCGATGGCATTGAACCTTGCTTTCAGTGTGCAGTTAATGTCTCCATTGCTGACGCCGTTGAAAGCTACCGCAACCGTGTATATCCTCTATTGGACTGCGTCTCTTGAAGGTCAATCTGAATTATCTGTTATCTGAATACGCTAGCGCTTGCAATTTGGCCGCTCGAAATGACCCCAACTGCAGCACTAATAATGTCCCCAATGCTCGAGGCAGAAAGCCAAAGCCTGGCACGAGCCTCCCTCAAGTGGCTTGTACTGATATCGTCGGCGCCCTTGCCCCTTTCCTTTTCTTGGTTGTCTGATTACTTTGCGAAGCGTAACGTGCTCATACTGCAACATTGAAATATTGATCACGACTGTCTGCCGGTACGCGTGTTTTCACACACACAAAGGAAGACATGGAGAATATTCGAGCAAGACCTTGGCTCTTTGTCTTTTCCTTGTGCTGGTGAGGTGACCGTAAGGTGCTGATTGATCTGACCGGATGGATATTATGAGACACTGTAAAGAGAACTAACCGTGCGTGGGGGTTCGGGAATGGTGAAATCAGAGACCAGGACATCAGGCTGTGAAGTCAAAGGGAGAACACAGACCGGTCTCCTCTACGCCCCTCAATTTGGCCTACTGAATGGCCAACCTCAAATAAGATTTAATTATTGTGTTAAATAATGAACATGTCGAAGGATAATGTCATTGATCGCGAAAAAGTCGTAAAGGGAGTGGTGGACGGGATGAATACGGATTCTAAGAGTGTTGCTGAGCGAGAATTAATGAAAGGGGATAGGGAATCTGGCTTAAATTCGAGAACAGGAGGGCGAGAGGACTTTGGTACTAGTATCCCCTCCTCTCACATCAGCAAAGGCAGGCATTCAGAGTGACATTCGAGACTGTGACTTTCTGACGTCACCATGACCTTCGCTTTCATGTCTTTCAGTCCTTTGGCTTTCCGTCATACCCTCATAGACTAGCGCTGGTATTCAGGCTGGCATTCGTGACTTTTAGTCCTTTTGGATCTCTTCACGGCTCTGGCTTGTTGAGGGCACTGTGTCTGTCCCGATTTGTTAACAAGCATTTCTAGTTGCCACGCATGTGATCAATCGGCGCATATAATCACTTTAATAATTTAAATAAATTGCCACTAGTGAGTTTATTTACATGGTACGTCTTGAATGCATAGAGTACACCAAGCGGCCTTAAGTGAGTCGGTGTTGAGTCTTCACCCGTTAAACCCATCAGATGCACCCCGTAAAAAATTGCATCGACATGAATCACCGAGCAAACTCATTCATTAATGTTGTCCATCTGAGGTTTGAATTTCAGAAGACCCGTCGAAGCGCAAGGCTTGCCTCCGTCGCGGCGAAACCAGCGAGAGAATGCGCATTTTTTTGTGGGTCTCCCCTTCATACTAAAAGGAGAAAAATAAATGGACATGACTGAAAGGATCCGTGTACGACCTTGGAGATGATCCCTCGCCTCTTGATCCCGAATGGGAATCTGCCAAGGATGGCGCTCAGGAATTGAGTTCATTCTCTCGCTCAATATGATTCTGCTCGTGTTCACTGCACTCACATTGAAGGGACTATATGCGGATTGTATGCGCCTCGAATGAACATTTTCACTTCGAATGGACTGCCTTACACACTTCGGATGGACTTCACTTTATACCTTATACACGCTTAATTCGCTCTTGGGTTGTATACTAGAATGGCCGTTCTTGTATTCTTAATAGTTCTTATTGTAACGAAATAAATGGATTAATTTTAAGATATATATGTGTGAAATACAAGAAGGAAACACAAAGAGGAGGAACAAGCGCCTTCGAAGGATGGAAAAGGGAGGGAGGTCAATGGCAATTGGCCTGGCCTTCAGAGTGGCTTTCAATGCATTCACCACGACCATTCAGAGGGCGGTATGTCCTTCAGGGCCTTCCTGACGTCAGTGACCTTCATGACTTTCGAAGGCGCGCTACGGCATTGAAGGCAGCGAATGCCGCTCTGAACGACTCCTGGCTTTTTCTGATAGGCTCACTCTTCCAACAGCATCCCACGTCGTCCTCGTCAAACTCATACAAATCTGGAAACCTTTTTACTAGAAGAAAGTCATCGGTTTATCCCACTCACAACACTCGAGTATTGATGTCGATCAGGAAAGACTACAACACGAAGAGTAGAGAAAGCACAGATGTGATGGCTTCTATTGTTGTTGTTACTGTTTCAATGGAGACTCATGATTTGGAAGTTAACAAAGCTCTTGGGATCGCGTTTAGGTAGGTAGCTTGTGAAGTAGAATTGGAAGGGTTCGAGGGAAGTGGAGAATGTCGGGCTTCGCGAAGGATCTGTATGTGAGTTTGCAGTGACTCGGCAGAAGGTGATATGTGACACACCTCATTTCGGTGTTACTAACCCGCTTATATGAAAATTATCGCCTAAGTCTTCTCCCGTGGTCTTATTTCCGTCCCCGAGTATAGAGCTTCGTGTTGACAAGAAAAGCTTCTATGTACTGTACGTTACAATGAACAGGAAACGGACTGGGTAAGGGGTCGGCGATATAGTACCTAAGTCAATACTTTCTGCTTCACTGTTTTGGAGACAGAGTATGTCAGTGAGAGTCGGTCGAGGTATATTTTGATCAAAACCCGAGCTTTTACCTCCATGAAGGCGGTTGTTTGTCGATGCGTGATTATTTAATCTTCCCCCCTCCCTTCATGTTCGATCATACGGCGCTACTCATTCGAGGATATCTATGGTACAAAGCGTTGTGAAAGTTTCGTCAAGGACCCCATTTACATGACCAACAACTTTGTCAAAATGGTCTGTTGAAACCCTAGCCCAAGTATTAGTTATGTGTTGTTCTTGCCTGTTCCTTTGAGCGGAGCTTTACACTCCACCAAAAGGTCGCATCATACATGAACCTATGTTCTGGGCTTGATCTCATAACACGATGACTTACAAACACTTTACCTTCGCCATGCCTCCGACATGTAGACTTTGATGAAAAGACAACATCAATAAGTAGTATAAACTCGAAGCCATTGTACAAGTACATAAATAAACGATGAAATTTGACAATAAGCGCATCGTTGTATTTTGTCATTAAATTAAAACGACGCAGTTCCGTTCCCGTTATGTGCCAAGATATTAACCGTGCCAGTGTCTTTATCGCGAATCGATCATTACTCTTTCCACTTATATGACGACAACACTCACAGATTCCAGCCAAAATGTCTTGCAAACTGATAGACTTGAGCAAATTCGTCATATCCGCAGGACTCATATTTCCCTTCAAACCGATAAGATAAGCGATAAGGCCAGAAACATGTGGCGTAGCCTATCAGTCCAATCAGCACCTATTCCTTGGTCAGGAAAAAAAATCACACGTACCATTGACGTTCCCGTCAGACTCTCAGTAGCATTCGGGCTCCCAATCCAAGCACTGATGACGCTTGACCCAGGGGCAAAAATATCAACACATGATCCGAAGTTTGACCAGGCAGCACGAGAGTCGAGAATTGTCGAACCGCCTACCGTTATTGCCGAGGGAGTACGTGCGGGTGAGTCGTTGCAAGCGTCGTATCCTTCGTTACCCGCTGCAACGACAACATGCACACCTGCGCTTGCAAGCTAATTTTCGTTGCCTATTAATGTGACGGTCTGAAGGTGTAGTGAACAGGGCACGAACTGCGGCAACGGCGTTATCAAGTGTAGTGGAAGCTTGTCCGGCAAGCGACAATGATGCCACAGCTGGACGCCCCGTTGATACGAACTGCTGTGCCACCCAGTCCATACCAGAAACGCTGACAAGCCCTTAGAGAAAAACTTGAATGAAATATGAAAAATATACATACATGTCGGCAGCTGCACCTCCGCTGTTCGAAGATCAATTAGTTTGTTTTGGATTCAACCTGAGGATGATTAAATACCTTACCCATTATCTGCTAGAACCCTCACGGCCACCAGACTCGCGGCCTTTGCAACTCCGAACTGGCTCCCTCCGGCGATACCACTATAAGATTTGATAAGAGTCTAATCTTCTCAATTTTATCATCAGCACTCACGCGCAGTGCGTTCCGTGACCGTTGACATCGGCGTCCCTGGAGAGAACAAATTAAACGTTCCCAGATGTTCCCAGATTATTGTATGAGCAGAAGAAACTTGCGCGAATCCACCAAAAGTAGTTCCCCAGCGTGCACGTCCTCCGAATTGTGACTATGAAAAGACATGATCAGATTGGTAGCGCATTGTGTGAACAGGGCTAATGTTTACGTGGGAGGTATAGATTCCTGTGTGAGAGAAATGTATTCAGTGCTGTGGAACGAGGAGGAAGCACAATTAGGTGATGGTTCTCACCGGTATCTAAATACACGTTCTCGTTCAATTAACAGGCTATGTTTGATCCGTTGCGGATAGCAAAGACTCACCGATGATGTAAATATCAACCCCGGCACCAGCAGAGGCATCATAAGTGTAGCTGTTTGTGAGGGCACTAAGGAATATTTAGACGCGGCACGATGTCGGCAATAATGAACATACCTGTAATCTTGATTGGCGATCTTGCTCATGGAGCTCAGCCTGGATAGACCCCACGGTGCATTGGTTCTACATTTTATTCATAAAAAATTCAAATGTCAAGACAGGGACAATTACTGCGTGACTGTTGCGTATGCAATACCGTCCTCAGCAATGGACTGCACGTCAGGATTTGCCCGCAAGGCGTTGAGTGTATCGCCATCAAGATGAGCAGCAAATCCATTGATGAGATCCCATTCATGGGTGATCGTCGCATTTTCCCTGAACTCGTTCAAGAAACTAGATCTCGTAACACCGGACTTGAGGGTGACGAGTAACCTGCCAGTTTTCTCGCCGGCAAAGGTTTCTACAGTATGTATCGCAGCGGGTGCAGCATACGTCGAAGCAATCAACACAGCGAGAATGCCAGATGAGAAGGAGGGGAAGTACATGGTCCGAAACGAGAGATGGTATGTTCCAGCCGAAGTACTCTCTTGAGGGCTTTTAAGGCCCTCAATGGTATACGAACACGTACAGGAGGCATACGGCCTAGCAGCGTATCTTTAGGACGGCGGCACTCTTCCGTGCTTTCAAAGACATGCTGCGATGTCACCGAGGCGCTAAAAATACCATTTCAACATCTTGCACGAACTCTGCGGCCATACGACGTGGCAGCCCTTTTACATTACGAGATAGGGAGTGGGGCGTTAACCTCGGCGTTATCGCTGTTACGACATGACTTTGGCGCCTATGCCGTCGGAATACACAACCTTGGAATCTTGTATTTCTGTGCTAGAAACCCTTACTGGTGGTTCAAAGAACGATTTTCGACTGAGAGAAAGGCCGCAGTTTCAACACAAATTGCCCGCATATTATCTAGAGTGTTGGGGCCTGCCGAGCGGAAGTGGATATGCGCCACATGGCGAGTTGAGTTATTGATCAAAAGCTATGATCTATGCTAGCGTTATCAGCACGACATACACGACCTCCTGATCAAGTTGTTGTATGATCAGTAAGACTTTAAATCCCTCCCCTATTCTTTCATCGTACTTAACGTACCTCGCGCCGTAATAGATCCTCGTGGTGGATGTCCTTCGGATAACATACCAGGGCCTAATTTAGCGAGAGTATTCCTGTCGTTCCAAGCCGTCATACTCACCAAAAATACAACTTCGCCCAAGACGCACATGACTAGTTATAGATCTAGAAATAGGCTGGTTATTGTTGACTGAGAAACCGCACCGGAGACACTGTGGTTGCTGGATGCCGATTAGCATATGATCATATGTCGGGATGGAGCATAGATTGAATGAGAGTACCAACGGAATCGACCTCTGAGCGGCTACTGTGCCAAATCCACGAATTGAGTGTCGTGAGATCACATCACCTGAGCTGTGACCAACGACAGTGGCGTGTTTGAGTTTGTTTGTTGACTTGTTGTATTGTAGCATGATGTTGGCTTCTGAGTTCCGAATGATAATCACGCCGTCAAGACAAGCAGCATCGACCTGCTTTCCGTTGACTGCGGCTTCAGTTGTTCTTCTTTAGTTCTATCCGCGTGCCTTTGCCATCCACAACCTAATTTCCGAGGAGATGCCGAGTTGAACGCGGAAAAGGTTTGAAAGAAAGCATTTCTCTGAGCGTGGTGGGCAAGTCGATACTAACTGAGGTTATATTAGGTTGGGGGAGAAGCGATTCTTTGTTCACCTTCTACGAACACTCCACTTTTCCTACTATTAATAATTCTAATAAAGATGATCTCAGTTTTCAAAGCGTTATAAACAACAATTCTCAAAGGAAGAAACCTGAAAGGGTTTTAGAGGCTGATATGCCGTGATATGATCTTCCCGCTGAGCTGATGCGCTCGATGACAGAAAAAGATGCACAACACACGGGTTTTGCGCTTCCTTACTAAGAGAATGATGAACCTTGTCTCGTTCTCTTGAGTTCCTGAGCTAGCGAGAGGTACAATCTCACCTACATGATAACGAATAGCACCGGTCGGTACGCGATACAACGTTTCTATCATTTATTGTTTTGTTCCAAGTGCTTAACGGCAGCTGCTGGATGGGCGGGAATACCTAGAACTGCTTGCATAGCGTACCGCTTAGGGATCGGGCTCATAAGCAACGATACACCGAATGTGAGACGAAAGCAAGTCGAGTGCCAGTGTCGGAGCGGGCACCGAGGCGCCGACTGAAAACTGAGTGTACACCCTGAAAATCTAAAAAGCCAACTTGTTCCCTCTTCTAAAGTACTAACCATGACTTGAATGTGTCTCAGCGGTTATGCACACAGCTATCAATTCAGATCAGAAAAATTCATCGGCAATTATGGACTACTGACGATTCAACTATCTTTCATCACAGTTTCGGTTCGTCATCAATAAACACCTCACGATGGCCGGGTCCAGTCGAGGACCTGTAGTAATTTTCTGAAGCACCCCTTGAGAACAAAGCGACAATTCTACGTCGCTGACAAGTGTCAGCTACCCACGAGGGCATGCACTTTAACACTTCTACCCAGTGCTGTGACTCATTGTGGGCTCAAGAAAGCTGTTGACGTCGTTGTGGGTCCCGTTCAAGATGGGCCTAACCCATTCAAGACGGTGGGAACCAAAAATCACCCATCGATAGCAAGTAGTTGAGCCACGCGGTGCTTCAAAAAGTACAAGCTCAAGAACTCTCAAGAATTCATGACAGGCTGAGCGTTCCCATGTACTACTATCTCCAGGTATAGTTGACTTTGTGAAAGGGTCCACCAAGCACATCAGCCGTTGAATAACATGTGCATGCGCTCCAGGGGGAGAGCTGACCTCGAATACAAGCAGTTCCTGAGATGAGTTCATACACCAGGGTTGAAAGCAACGACCAAATGCGGTATGTTTTCATCATCTCATCAAGCGCTCGGGCCAATCACATCGCGCGGCAATCGTCAACGGAACGCCTCCTTGTTCCCAAAATAGGGTCCATTACTCTGTTTCCCACCGATTGCAGTACCCAAAACGGGACAATCGTTTGTGGGCGGTAAGAATATTCGATTTTTTCCAGTAGATCCCGGACGCTTCGTGCCCGCGGCCCTATCTATGTACAATTTTGGCACATTGAAACGTCCAAATTGGGCGCTTACTTTCAACCGCTTGCTTGTTACATCGTAGCCAAGGGAAGTATAAGAACACTGAGCTCCATCGTGCTTTCCCCTTTCCTCGGCTCTAAGGTCATTTCAAATTGTCGCCTCCTACCTTATTGCGACCCCAATCCGCTCTAGCAGCTCCACTGTGACACTTGACGCGTCCATTCTTTCCCTTGCGCCCACAAAGCCCCTATTAAAGATGCAATTCCGTTCCGTCGCCACTTTTGTCGCTGTTACATGTGCGTAATCTTTTTGCTCGAGGACGCTGGCGTCGGTATTGATGGTGGGTTGAAACAGTTGTGACCATTTCTCAGGCTTCGCCTATCTCCGCCTCTGGGGCCAAGGCCGTCATTGACCGCGAGGTAGTTCCCGTCATCGAGACCCCGGTCAACGTTGAATTTCCTGCGTACCCTGCCACTGAACCCTCTCCTGACGTCGAAGAGAGGGGATGCCGCTTCTGGTGTATTTAATTCTTCAACTCGATGGTGCGTTCTCTTTTTCTTCGTATTTCTAGAGTTGTGCTGACAATTCCACTAGTTGAAGATGGCATTGCGTTCAATTGGGCATAGCCCAATTGAAGTTTCTCTACTTCACGCATCGTTAACGTTCACGCTCCTTAAATGACCACTTCGCACCTGGTCCTTCCACTCCTTTAAGCTTTATTGGTTTATCTCTCCCTGCTTTGCTATCGTGCGTTCTATTTCTTTTTATTTTATGGTCATGATCCTGCGCTGCCTCACATGTGAGGATACCTCAGATGTATCCCCACTCCTTAGTTGTATCTCCTACTACCTCTCGTATCGATAACTTGTCTCTACCACCAAGGACTTTTTTGTGTATCCTTATTTCGCTTCGATCTTCGTCACTCATCAAAAACCAACACCATCGCGCTTGGATAGATTCTTAATACTACTTCTCGACTTTGTCTTCTTTCTTGGTGTAGGCTCATCTCTCTCTGTATTTTAGGTACTTCACTCAATGGGATTTTGGATTTCTTGCTTCGGAAAAAGTCGAACAAGCATATCGTTTGTTGAGAAATACCCCGAACTTTTACCAAGACCATATCATGAGACTGTTGATTGACATGCACTACCATGCGGCGGGCTTGAGAGTGCCTTGTACAACCCCGTACAACCTCAAGAGATAAGACGAATGGAGAATAAGCTTGCACCGAAGTCCCAGCTCGCGTAAAGATGAAAATCACATGTATCGCCGAAGGCCGAGTGAAGGTTCCGGTGTGCTGAGAAGCTTCATTGCTAGTATAGCAACGAACATCCCAAGCTTTTACTTCAGTGAAGCCTTTGAAGTGGCCTTGTTCTCTTACCTGAAGATTGAATTCAACTTTGTCTGGGTCGCTCCCCTATTAAAGATGCAATTCCGTTCCGTCGCCACTTTTGTCGCTGTTACTTGTGCGTAATCTTTTTGCTCGAGAACGCTGGCGTCGGTATTGATGTTGGGTTGAAACAGTTGTGACCATCTCTCAGGCTTCGCCTATCTCCGCCTCTGGGGCCAAGGCCGTCATTGACCGCGAGGTAGTTCCCGTCATCGAGACCCCGGTCAACGTTGAATTTCCTGCGTACCCTGCCACTGAACCCTCTCCTGACGTCGAAGAGAGGGGATGCCGCTTCTGGTGTATTTAATTCTTCAACTCGATGGTGCGTTCTCTTTTTCTTCGTATTTCTAGAGTTGTGCTGACAATTCCACTAGTTGAAGATGGCATTGCGTTCAATTGGGCATAGCCCAATTGAAGTTTCTCTACTTCACGCATCGTTAACGTTCACGCTCCTTAAATGACCACTTCGCACCTGGTCCTTCCACTCCTTTAAGCTTTATTGGTTTATCTCTCCCTGCTTTGCTATCGTGCGTTCTATTTCTTTTTATTTTATGGTCATGATCCTGCGCTGCCTCACATGTGAGGATACCTCAGATGTATCCCCACTCCTTAGTTGTATCTCCTACTACCTCTCGTATCGATAACTTGTCTCTACCACCAAGGACTTTTTTGTGTATCCTTATTTCGCTTCGATCTTCGTCACTCATCAAAAACCAACACCATCGCGCTTGGATAGATTCTTAATACTACTTCTCGACTTTGTCTTCTTTCTTGGTGTAGGCTCATCTCTCTCTGTATTTTAGGTACTTCACTCAATGGGATTTTGGATTTCTTGCTTCGGAAAAAGTCGAACAAGCATATCGTTTGTTGAGAAATACCCCGAACTTTTACCAAGACCATATCATGAGACTGTTGATTGACATGCACTACCATGCGGCGGGCTTGAGAGTGCCTTGTACAACCCCGTACAACCTCAAGAGATAAGACGAATGGAGAATAAGCTTGCACCGAAGTCCCAGCTCGCGTAAAGATGAAAATCACATGTATCGCCGAAGGCCGAGTGAAGGTTCCGGTGTGCTGAGAAGCTTCATTGCTAGTATAGCAACGAACATCCCAAGCTTTTACTTCAGTGAAGCCTTTGAAGTGGATGTTGTACATGAGATATTGAAAGGACATCGTCGTTATGGGACAAACACAAACTCTACTAGCTTTTGTACTTGGCCATCATTGGGGATACGACATCGTAAGTCCGGCAGGCACCGGAGACCGGTGGACTGGTCGACGACCATTTAGGCACACCCCGGAAGAGGGTCTCCCAGACGCCTTGTTCTCTTACCTGAAGATTGAATTCAACTTTGTCTGGGTCGTTCGTCAGGAACACGAGGCACTGATGAGGAGAGGTTAACCTTGAGACCAGTTGTGTGAGACCCGCTCACTGTACAAGGAGGTTCTAAAAATTCTTGGGAAAGGGCGCTTCCGGACAGAAGCGTCACGTTTGGCAGCTGCAATGATGACATGATTTTGTTGTACTCCCTTCGAGACCTTCAGCAGAACAACAGTGGGACGACATTATGTACAGACCTGTGTACGACGAGAAAGTTGTTCTTTGTGCTGAGATAAAGTGCCATCGCGAGGTGATGTAGTTCTCAACGGTCGCAATAAACCAATAAGCAGATGACGACTTTGGGTAAGTGGAGTAGAGCTGGAGCATAGATCAACGACGGTGAAGGGTGAAGAACAATTACTTGACACACTGTTTCTGACGATGAGTGATCATTGAAATGTCTGGAACGAGCTCCAGACCTCAATGTAGGAGTTCCGTAATCAGAACTGGTTCGTTGCCTTGGTCCAACAAGACGTAGCCGCAGCCTGAGGAGCGAGAGAACAACGACATCATTCACAATCCGTGATAGCTAGGGAGGTATTTCCCTGTTTTTTAGGTGACGTTCTTCTGTTCACGGTTAACGAAGGCATTATTGTAGTGATCAAGGAGAGGAGATAACCTCCTGCTCATGAGGACGCCAGAGGAACAAGAGCATTGACAGCAGTGGCGTAGTGTATGATCCGGGTCCCCGCAGCCTCGTAGCCCCAAGGTATTAATCCTGTGTCGATATGTGAGCACTAGAGACACAATACGCCCACGAAAGGTTCCGAGTCCTTTAGACAAAAGATGCATGACATTCGTGAAAGATCTAGTGTGGCGAACAGCGGAGAAGGCCGTTGGACAACAGGCGTAAACAAACGACCTCATCATTCTTTGGTGTGGTTGCCAACGACGACGACAACGACGACGACAACGACGATGCAGAAATCCGACGACGGCAAACCACTCCTCGAGGATCATAGTGAAGACGACGAAGAGG
>KQ962312.1:122854-163326 GCA_001563735.1 Leucoagaricus sp. SymC.cos | reverse complement strand
AGCGGTTCAATCCACCCCCGCCATCGCCATGGAAGCGTCTAGCCCTTATTCTCCTTGTCATCCTCCTCTTCTACTTTGGATTCCACTTGCGTGCTGCACTGCTTGCCGACAAGAAACCCCAATTCATCTATGCAAACCGGTATGTCCAACCTTTGTTAGGGGCTTTGTCGCATCCTCGACCTTATTCTTTAGGTATTCCAAGGAGCATAAGTTCAGGCCCGCGGCAAGTCCTATAATCACAGAAACTCTGAAGGACGGCCGTGTTCGTATACGAGGTGCGCAACCGTCTCCCACTGCGGCTGTCACTTCGAGTCCTGTGGCGAAGAAGAGACGGCGGCCCAGCCAGGCTGGTCGAGCCAGCGGCAAGGCGAAACGGAGGAAATCTCCCGCTGTCGCCAAACAGTGATTCTAGACTCTGTTCTGGACCATCGTCTTATTGTGCGTCCGATCTGACTTTGATCCTTTCACGGTGTAATGGCTGACTTTCACCTTCCAGTATCGTATTTGGTCGTGTCGGACGATACCTCCCATGTAGCTATTATATCCCTAATACCATTGCCACGTTCCTTGTTCGTTCATACCTTGTCTTACCCCCGGCCTCGTTCCTCGTGGATCAGTGTCTCTCAGTCAGCCATGCGAATCGTAGAATCAGCGTCATCAACGCTCGTGGGTTCCTCATTTTCAAACACGTGTTTTGTCGTTTCGGGGCGGGAAACTGCCCTTGCATCTTTCACCTTCCTCGAATTAGACTATTCGGCGCCGTCTCTTCATCTCCTCTCTCGAGTTCATGATCATGATGCCTACTCATGCTCTTCCATTTCTGTCAAAAGGACTCTCCAAGACCACTTAAATCACACCTTCTACCCCCTCTCTCCTCTTGGTTTTACGTACTCGCTTAATTAATCTCATCGAGGCAGTGATGACCACCACCCGTACATTGTCCTAGAGATCAGGTGCCTATCATGCATCCGCGAGCCAACCAACCAGCGCTCTACACACTTACATCCTCACTCATCCCAGCGCACTTACAGCACACAGGCCGCACCACACCATTGACCAACATCTAACCACCCGCCCCACTCTCAAGTCCCAAAGGATTTGAACAAGAATCAGGGTCCCAACACGTGTTAGCCCAGGATTCCTGAACAGAACGAGTCACCCCTCTCGTCATCAGCATCAAAAAAGGGAATCCGTAAATAGAGTACATAGCGTGTTCAATCCCTTAGCGCTAATATTCGGTTCGATTCTCTTTCTTTTCCACTCTCTTCCTTTCTCTCTCCGCGCCTTCCGCATCCTCTCCGCTCAACCTTCGAGCCTTTCGATCGTCGACGATATGGTTCAATTCGGAGAATTCAAGGATTTGTGTTCGCAGGCATCAAGTTATGCTCTATGTAACTTGTTTTATCTCCAAGTAGGTGAAAAAAAACAAAGTTTCTAGTCCCACCCCTCTTTCCCATGCCTATTCCACGCGCTTCCTGTTTCCTCCGTATCCCTGACCCAAGCTGACCTCAAATTCACAACACTCTTTTATCTATCTCCATCAAATGTTTTGCAGCTCCAACGTGAAGCCCCAGGAGTCCTTGGTCCGTCTAGTCAACGACCTTCAGCACCAGTGGGAATCAACCCGGAATGCGGAATACCGAAACTACATGGAACCGATGGAGCTCTCTCAAATATTGCGAATAATGTGTTGTGTGGTGTTGGATTTCTGGTGACTGCGGCGTTGCTTTGGGGTTGCCAGAAGAGAATCGCAGCTGTCGGTGAGTTCTTTTCTTTGGTTTTGAATGATGGTGCAAAATAGTGCGCTTTTTACTAATAATGCTTCGTCCTTTCCAATGATTCCATCACACAGGACGAGTGGAATTCCGAGCATTATTATCGACATACCTCGTTTCACTCATACTCCAAATCGTGACGGGTGGAGCTCTCCTTGAACAAGGTACACAAGCCATTGGAGCGCTTACCGCAATCCACTGCGGAATCGTCGCTTCGCTATTTTGGGTACTTCTATGGAACGCATTCACGACTACGCAGTTATTGGATGATGGGAGGGTAGTTAGTGTCATGGTATGGTTTTCCTCTCCTTCCTCGGCCACTTTCAATGAGCTCACTAGCTTTTCTTTTTTATTGACGGTATAGATCATGCACGGAATCCAATTCGCATTCTTCCTCGTAACGCTCTACATCTCACTAGACACAGCATTCGGCTTCACATCCGCTTTTGGTGAATCATCAACTCCACCAGATGCATTACGCAGTGTTCCACTGTTCGTTTTGACGAGTATATGGCCTGGCGCGTGCGTACCAGTCCCTAATATTAACATACCCCACTCTATCTCCCTCTCACTCCCTCTCGTTCTCTTTTTTTAAATATAGAGCCGTGTTGATTTCGTTAGGAATCATCTCCTACGTATCGCTAGGCATTCTTCATGAAAGACGACCGTTTTGGATATACGTAGGAGCGATTGTTGTGTTTATTGTTGCGCAAGTATTTAGATTGTCGCCTGTTGGAACTTCTATTTGCGAGGTAGGTTTCCCTTCCTAGCTCTTCTATCATTTCTTGATTATACCGGCTTGTGTTGATGATGTGTGTGTGTTGTAGAGTTCGAATCAGCGAGTAGATGGGACGTTTATAGCGACGTTTTTGGAGACGGTGGCGATTGTGGTGATGTATTATGGATGGGCGGACATGACGAAAGGTGCGTGTGTCTCCTTTCTTCGCTCGTGTGTTCCGTTTGATTGACGTTGCGTTACGTATTTGTATAGCTTCCTGGGACAGTTCAATATGATTGACTCTCCTGTTGTGTTCATTGTCATTCGATCGTCAATCTCTCTTACTCGTGCTTCTGGAGGACACTTGGTAGTTATCACTTGATCTCTCCCTCTCTCTCTCTCAAACGTTACGTGGCGCCACCCCCTTACTCACTTACACACGACTACGGTTGTCTGATCTGGAGAATTACTTACTACGATGGAGTTGGTGTAGCTGATGATTGAGTTTGGATTACGAGTTACATGAGTTTACAACGATTCTCTTGTAATTGTGTTCAACATGAACTTGTATGAAGGTTTACGACAGACACTGAAAATGTTTCTCAACCGACTTTGTCAATCCACGATATGGCCCTGAACTTCGGGTCGACAACTTGATATGGAGTATTATCAGAATTCCACGTACCCATAACAATTTACCCATCAACATAGTTAACAGCCCTCCTTCCAAACATCCTCGCTTGAGATGTGTGACGCTGGACCAGCTTCTTGAACATATAGTCATCGTGTTCCTTGCGCATAACCAAACCCGGACCCATGCCGACCGCCCATTGTATATCATCGTAAATGTTAAGATCGATGGGATATGTTGCTTCTCCGTCTTTTCCACACCAATCAAAGTCAACAAGCATCACACGATCTCCCTTGATAATCACGTTCGGCTCTCGAAAATCCCCAAATACGAACCCTGCGTCATGCAAGTGACCCAGAGCTCTCTTGAGCTGGTCAAAGTGAACGCTTGAAAGCGTTTCGTCCGCCATCATTTTTCCGTCCACATAATCCATCACAACCATTCGTCTCCCGCCATACACAGGCGGACTAATATAACGCAACGCGGGGGCGAAAATTTCTCCCGTGTTTGTCTCCATAAGTGACACATGAGCAGCCTCATTGTACTGTTTCGCAAACTCGATGACCCGGAACACGTCGCCTTCCTTCACCTTGAAGACCTGTAATTCCTCACCACCGAGCTTCTCCGCGTACGAAAATGATTTCCCATTATATTCGCGAACGTAGGGAAAACCGCACGGCCCTTCGTCGACAGTCGAGGGGAGTGATATGGTATAATATTGTTGGAGAGAGGTGACGGCGGCCCTCAGGCAATAGAAGACTCGTTCAAGGCATGCTTGGCTTGTTTTACTGCCTGCCCATATGAAGTCGGTGAGGGGCTGGGCAATGGGTGTTTTCGAATAAATGGCCCCTCCGATGCAAATCCAAGGACCAGCGATCGCGACAAGCATGCTGGGGCAATAACTTTCTCGTCGAAGCTTAGGATCTGTGGGAGGCCAGTATTTGAATATTAGCCATGCAGGCGTGCCAAACACGCCATCGGATCACGCACAATTTGTCCCTGAGAAGTATCTTTGATAGGCAAAGGTGCCTTGCAGGAAAGGGTCCACATTGCCACTTCCGATCTCGTTTTTCAGTTCGAAAATAAGGATAGAGGTGTTCCACGAATTTGTTGTAACGCAGATGGTTCCGTCGTTCTCGACCCCCTTTCCCTCAAATGCCAGGAGCTGCCCACCAAAGAGCTTGAACAAGGTCGGTTGAACCGCAGTCAACCTCTCAGTTTCACTGCTGTAAACTTCGGCGCTGAGTTGAATAAAGTTTTGGACGTTCAGGCGGATGTCGAGGGGAATAGGATCATTGGCCTGCAGTCCCTTCTCAAATGCATTGAAGACAGGATGGTAAAGGCCAATCGGAGGGCCGGAATAATCGAATGGCCGACCGTTAAAGACTGGATTGATGTGCTGGTAGGATTCAATGTTTGTGACCGCCGCAGTTTCAGAGGGAGTCAGGGTCTTCTGTTGTGCGGCATTGGCACTTGCATCCTGTTCTGAAGACACGATAATTCAGGCACAATATCAAGTTGTCGAGAGATGACACACCTTGAATATACTTTAAACGCTTGGAGGCAATGTCATGGTCTTGTTCCGCGACTTCATCTTTTATCTCTTCATGTTTGCGCTTCACACCGTGATCCCCTATGGCAGCGAACCAATTGAGTATAACAGGATTCAAGATGGGGGGTTGAAACGTACTAGGCAATCGCACAAGCAAGGTCTCATTCTCGGAGAGCTGAAGGCTGGACACCGTCTCTGCACTTGCAAGTCGGATGACCTTGGTCACATCAGAGAAATTGATTGTTTTGATCAGCCTTTTCAATGTGTTAGGGGTTGCATTGGCAGAGAGCTTCGGTTCTTCACACCGCCGAACCTCGAGACAGATGGCATCGACATCCTTTAACACAATCGGGATCTCGTCCTTGACCTTGCTTCTCAGGTCCATGATATTGGCATTGTCGTTTCCAAGAGACACATAGAAGGGTGTTTCTATGGGCTTGAAACCGTGGTCAACGATTTGACACCATATATTGCCGGTAGCCATCAAGGTGGTTAGCATAAAACACAAATACCACGTCTCGCCGGCAGTCTCTATTATATAACAGGTGGGTAACAAGATCTCCAAATGTCACGTTCGTCGGTCACGCTAGGCCTAGATCTCCCCGAGAAAAACTCATGTCCGAATCCCTGACCTCGGGAGGCCCAGATTTGTCTGAAAAACTTAATGATTGGACATAGTATGTGAGATCTGGAATCGAAATCTCGTATATTTTCCTGAGGCTTGTGTACGGGAGCAAACGGTGCTGAGCAAGATAAATGAGTTGGCAAAACCGGAAGTGATTGATGGGAATGATGTAACGTCTCCTCGATCATGTTGGACCGAACCCCCGACTATCATAACCCTCATTTATTGAAATCAGCAAACGGACGCAAGCTTCAGTGAGGGTGAGGAAAGGTCGTCCTAATAACATTTTGTAGTGAAGAGAGTGAAACTCCCTTAAGCTCAAAATAAAAGCGAGCGCGGTCGAATCCAACAACCGCTGGGCTTCGTAACCGATAGGGATGATGCGTAGATCAGAATGAGTGAGGACGAGTGTGGAGGTAGACGCACGGCTACACATGAGAAGTAGCATCCATCCGCTACCACCCGTTCATCATTTCGCGGATCAGTCACATCGGAGCACCTGTGACCGATGCCCGTGACCGAGTTGGGACCTCATCGCGCTCGATTACCCCAATGGACTACTCTCCGTTTCTTGATTCGTTGGCTGTCTCGCGATTGTATAACATGGCATTATCATCACTCCTATGTCCACCGCTTCTGACTTCTTGGACTTTATTTATATTGTACAAATTGTCGTGCACATACACATGTTTCTATTTCAGGTTATATCTATTGACTCTGGTCTTGCTTCTCGAAAATCTCTCTTTCTCCTGCTTGCTGTCTTGATAACGAACATTCAGCAGTCCGTGCTTAATCCTCCGTGTTTTCGAAAATTTTACGTTCTTATTCTTATTTTAGTGTAGTTCTTTTCCCCATTTCTCTCATCTCATTATCTTCCGCGAATATTTTATTCGAGATTCGTATTTTCGAGCCGTATATAAAGTCTGTCCTTACATCATGTATTACGGACTCAATGAATTTTACGCCATTTCCTATCATCTAAACCTCATCCGAAGAAACTATTCCAATTTTCTATCATTTTCTCCTCTATTGCATCTCTCCCACTTAAACCTCATCTTTTCGTGCTCGTTTGCACTCGTTTCGATCCCCACATTGTCCCTATCGGTTACATACGCTAGTGTCACAATACTCCCACATACCAAATGTGGTAATAAAACCACCACGAAATGTCACGAATCATCCTCTGATTATGGGCCCTGAGAACAGATCACAATTTTTGGTGGCAAAGGCAACCTCCAATCTCCACAAAATTCTGGATCTGGCATCTTCATGCAAGACCTCATCAATTTCACAAAAAATTGGGCTCTGCAGTCAAGAGGCTGAATGGGAATTTTACTTTCACAATTTTGAGAAATCTTGAAAAACTCAAAGAATCGCTATCCTATGCAGGGACTCAACACAGCGTCATAGTCAACAACAGCACTGTCAGCTCTACAGTGAGTCCCCTAGTTCTTACCACATTAACGCTAATCAGTGAAGGAATATTAAATTGTATCAAAGAGGTCTACTACACCTGGCTATAAATACTTAACACATGCCGGTTCAGCGAAAAGCATATCTATTAGGTTGGTCTATTTTACAAAGTTGTACAGTGCGAATGATCTTTCCAATTTCAAGGACCGACTCTGAACAGATCATCTGGTTCACAGGCTCAACCGTGTCGATTTTGGAGAAGTGTCAGGCAAACGGTCTCGAGAATGGTGATGAGAACAGCAACTATGAGCCTATGAAGGATCAGCCCAGAAGTCCACACTTTTACATGCACAAGATCACACCAACCACCGCCAAAATAAATATATTCGTTCATTCAAACAAACAAAGTAAATCAAACATCGTAAAAAGTCATAACCACAAAAGCATAAAGTAATAGTTTAACTCCGAAACCAACACGAAAAAAAAATTACCTACTCACCATACCATACCATACCAAAGAAAAAATACACACACAAAAAAGAAAGAGGAAATCATGCGACATGACAGTATGTATGTATATACGTGCCAACCAACCATAAACTCATAGAGTTCCAACTAAAAAAAACGAGACGAAAAGACGGATTCGAAAGGATAAAACGACGTGACAACAACACAACTCGACACCACTTCATCGCGCACGAGGGGAGGCCGATCTAACCCCAAATGATAACCGGGCAACGACGAAACATTGCAAACGAGTGATAATCGATAACACGAGAGGTGCAATGCAATTGCGGCGCGAAGTGAGATCCAATCCACGGAATCCGTAGGGTGGGAGAACGTCCAGAGGCGGCAACGAAGTTGTAAGCGTAGTAAGCTAACACGATATTATCCAAGGCGATGTTGAAACCTGAAATTCCAACTATCCAGCAACACGACACGACACGATAACACGAGTCAAGAATAAACGAGTGAACGAGCGGTGGGAGCGCGGGGGGTAGCGCAGCAGTGATTGTTGAAAGGTAACGCGGACACCGAAAATCTCCTTCCTTCAACCGGAGAGGGAAGGGACGCCTCGTCCAAGGGCATCAAAACCTTTTTTGTAGCTAGTCTTGATCAAAACCATAACGCCGACGATTGCGATGATTGATGTCCTTCTGTCTCGAATGCGAAACTTGGTATATAAACGAGGCGTCGAAAAGAAACAAAACAGGTCTTTTAAAAAAAGTGATTATGCGTGCGTGTGCGTGTGCTGGTATCGTTCTAAGAGTCTTGCGTGCGTATATGCCAGTGTGCTGCGCCGTGTCTGTTGTGTCCATCTATACCACCTCTCTTCTACCTCCACACCGCGA
This sequence comes from Leucoagaricus sp. SymC.cos, assembly GCA_001563735.1. Taxonomy (NCBI): domain Eukaryota; kingdom Fungi; phylum Basidiomycota; class Agaricomycetes; order Agaricales; family Agaricaceae; genus Leucoagaricus; species Leucoagaricus sp. SymC.cos. Next base: position 155,260 of record KQ962312.1, on the reverse strand, counting down.
AGAGCCACTGGCTCTTCACACCACCAATCGCGAAGTCATCACCCCACTCACATCCATCTCCCCCTCATCCTGCTACCACCACCACAGCGATCCACAACATCTACTCTGATCGAACCTTCCAAAATACAGCAGCAGCAGCAACAGCCAACACAACAACAGCACCCGCAGTTTGGAAATTCACGGCGTTCTAATTCATACCTCAATCAACACCAACCCCACCACAAACACAAAAGAAAACTCACCAATTGACTCGTCGTCTTCTTCAAACTCTCATCCGTATCCAGTTCACTAACCAAACTAGCCGTCAAACTCGCCGGAGTCGGAAGCGCCTGTGGACCGGCAACCGTTATCGGTTTCGACTTCCCCACCGGCTTGTGAGTTTTAATCGGCCCCGGAACCTTTTTACCCTCCTCCACCTCTTCTTCACTCGCAAACGATGAGCCTGCATCGTCTTCGTAATCAAAAACTTGTTCCTTTTGAACGTCTAGCAGAGAAAGGTAGTACGCACGAGAGACCGTCGTCCCATCGCTTGCGAGGCCAGTAGTCGTCATCGTCATCGTATCTAAACCTGTCGAACGTGCTTTCAGATTTTTATGTGGTGAATCCTCCGCGAATGCAGTCACTTTGACAGCATCGGTAGACCCTCCACCCTCAGATGCGAGTGTCGCACTATCCGATTCCGAGTCTGACACATCATCACCGGCCTCTATTCTCCGTGGAGCTGACCTTCCTCGACCTTCAGCCGAGCCAGCACTCGCTGATCTCCGTTTTCTCCTCCTTCTACCTCCTCCAGAGTCTGAGCTCTGACTACGCGGACTCGGCGGCGTCACTAGTCCACTACTACGACCGTGCTTGGTGGCTTCGCCGTTTGCCATCCTCAAACCTACAACCTGCTGAAACTGACTCTGTACTCGCTCCTGTATCCGCGACAGCTCCTGCTTTTGCGAGCTAATGTCTTTGACAAGTGAGGTCGTCGTCGTATGGAGTTGGTTCATCTTATCGAGGTTGTTATCCATCGATTTCATCTTCACCTCCCACTCCTCCCTCGCCCGCTTCATTCTTTCACGTTCCTCTCTCCACTCCTCCTTCACGTCACTCCATTGACCTTCCACCGTCTTCTTCCACTCGGAGAAGAATTCCGTCAACGACTGCTTCACGTCTTCAACATTCTCCTTCACCTCCGGCTCAGCAACAGGTGTAGGTGTAGGTGTCGGCTCCGGAACAGAAGCAGGTATGACTTTCTCATTTGTCTCCTTCACAACTCGCTCCAAATCGGTCACCTTACTTTCCAACACCTTGATCGTATCCTGCGCGGCGGCGTACTGAGCCTCCATGCTCGACGTGAGCTTGGCCATAGCCGAAAGCTGGGCGCTGAGTTGCAAGACTTGCTCAAGCATCTCGTCAGTTGTGACACCATTCATCGGAGCGGTAGTACTAGGTTGGGCGAGAGGTGAGGAGGGAGAACGGCCATTAGGAGCCAAAAGTGTGCCGGACCTTGTTCGAGGAGAATTTACATTGACATTGACAGTAGGCTTGGCGTCCTTCCCATCGTCTGTGCGTAAACCGAATGACGGCTCTGGCGTCCGTGGCCGCCCGACATTGAGGTCCTCCTGTTTCCGAAGAGCCTCCTGCTCGGCGGCCTCGTACTGTCGTTCTCGCTGTCGATCGGTATCGCCTTCTCGTTCTCGCTCGGGGTCAATCGGATCCGCACGGTCCTCGCCATACCCTTCCTCATCGACCTGGCTATGGTCACTCCGCTCCGCGGCAGCAATCTGCTCTTCATCCTCCTCCTCGACCCGTTCGAGCTCATGGGGAATGATGGTAGTAACACTGCGAATATCATCATCATCATCGTCATCATCGACCTCATCCAACATTCGAATATGCTGAATGTCGTCATCATCATCATGATCGAAGCCACCTCGAGGCTCAAGAAGACCATCCTGCTGACCATCCTGCTCGAGATCATGGCCAGGGTCAAACATGATCTCTTGGCGGCGGTTTTCAATGAGGTGACGAAGGTCATGGATCTCCTTCCTTATGAGATCCTGATCCGCGAGCACCTCTTCAAGCGCACGGACCTTGTTGGCATGCTCGGCCAAGGAAGTCTGAGTGTCGTGGAGTTGAGACTGGAGCTGGGAGATGACGGTGGTGGGAGGTGAGGATGATGGCGGTTGTTGTTCGGGTTGAGGAGGTGGATGTTGATCCGACGGCGGAGAAGAGCTGGAGGGAACAGGATGGGATTCTTGCGGGCGGGAAGGTGATGGTTGTCGCGTTGGTCGTACAGCTGGTAATGAAGAGGGGTAAGGGGGGATATTCGAGGGCTAAATGGACAGTCAGCCGCCGAGTAACGTAAAAAGAGAAAAAAAATACCATATTGCCGCCGAGGACATCATGTACTTCGTTCATAGAGCTGGTGAGAGAATGGAGTTCTGAGCCAGTTTCTCGGCTCTTTTGGAGTTCGCCCTGGAGGCGGTTGAGGATGTGCTCAAAGGTGAGCCCGGATTTCCCAGGAGGGCGCATGCTCCCTCCCATTCCACCAATCCCCGCCAACCCCTGTCCTACATTCGGACCAGGCCGCCGCTGCTGCGGACCACCGACAAAGTTGAACTGCGAGGGCACCCCGTTGGGCCCAGGTTGAGCAGCTCCCATAAGCGAGTGCTGGGTGTATTGGTGCTGCTGCTGCTGCTGGAGGAGATGTTGCTGCTGTTGTTGCTGCTGCTGGTGCTGCTCAGCACGGGCAGCGACCTGAGCATCCTGCTCAGAAAAGACACAGCAGGCACGGGCGGCGACTTTGTGGTGGATAATGGTCTTGTTGTCCTCGCCTACAATGTCAATACCAAATTCCTAGGGCGTGTGAGAGATTTGTGCGCATATACGGAGTAAAAAGACATACAACAATGTCGTCGCTTTTGACTTCGTACGGGTCGGACTCGACGCCCTCAGGGCTGAGTCGGTCGCCGTTGATAAACGTTCCATTCGAGCTCTTGACGTCCTTGATGTAGATCTGCCCTCAAGCCTATCAACAAAAACCGCATACATCCACCCCAATCCACAGAAACACACCTTGCCGCCCTCCTCCCATATTTCTGCATGCTGTCTGCTAAGGACCTTTGAGTCAAAGAACCCGTTCTTTTCGCCGGGAGCAGTCTTCGGGTTTGTCTGCCTTCCGATTTTAACGCGCTGGCCGCCGACAAGAGAGATGTGTTTGGGAACAAAAGAGTCGTTGAGGGGATACAGGTAAAGAGCGGGGAATGACAACTGGCTGTGTTGACCAGCGTAGGCTGGAGGAGGAGGCATGGTTGGACGTCGGCGACAACGACGACGACTCCTTTCTCTCCTCTCCACGACATTGTCACGTGAACTAAACAATGACTAAGCCAGCTTTTTCCACGCTAGTGCCCCCTGTCGAATCCACGTGGATGTGAGCCGAGTACTTAGCGCCTTTTGGTATATTGAATCTCAGCGGCTGACAATGTAATCAAACGGCCTCGAGTCCACCACCCTTCTCCTCGAAGTGCCACACACGCCTCATGGAAAACACGATTTACTCCATTATAAGCGCCTATGAACTGGTTTGCGACTACCTGTTCTTCATGAATAATGCTGTACATCGGCCATTTCGCACATTCTCCTCGCCCTTTGAGTCGAGAACACCATAATACTGGGACAACATCTCCAATTCTGGATATCTATGGTAGAACCTCACCACATGGCCGAAGCCTCGATGTCGCAGTCGTCTACCGTCAACGGCCACGATGTCCCCCATGCTTTGAACAGCGTTGTATCCTAATGTCTCTCTTGCGTCAGAGACAAGTGTATGTGCATACCATCTCATGCCAAACTGCCACATTGAGATCCCACTAGCGCCAAGTCTTAGGAAGACGTCCTCGTCAGGCCAAATACGACACTCGGTTCCTTCGACGTACGAATCTACTGTCTCTCGCAGGCTACCGACCGTGGTTACGCTCTCTATAAGTACTCGCGAAATCATCATTTACTGTTGGACTTTGACTCATCGTTGTAACGCTGAAGACTGAAATCGACTATTTCTTGGTGACCTATCTACTCGACGTCGGACATGACACACGCTTGTCGTTCTGGAGAATTTTCATTCTTGCACTTGGATATCTACGTGGTCCAGGGGATTGATTCAAGAACATCCCTTGCCAGCTATATCATTTGAACGACATAGCAATAAACACATGTGTCTCTTGATTTCTCTACTATCAATCCGACCTAGTCCCGAATTCGAGAGAACGTTCCAACCAACTCTCATCACTTCAAACAAAGTGCTTATTCTCTTGCGAGTTGCGTCTGATCAATGAAATTCCACAAAAAGCGAATTGATCGTCGGATCAAGGGCAATTACCAGTTGGAGGATCCATCAAACTCAACTCGAACAACCGCGGATTGCAAATTCGTCGGTTCCAAGACGTAGATCTATGTACTTACACCGAGATAACAAAATCAATCCTACGGAACGTCATCTACTCTAGTCAACGAACGCAGGATGAACCAATGCCTCATTGACCTCTCACAGTCACAACAACTTCAGCCCTCAGTGATGCGAACCTTCCACTATCTTTTATTAGGGCTTATTCGGCAACAACGTTTTCGAGCACACTAGTTTCAAATTCTCCAACAACTCCCCGCCGCCCGCTCTCTCTAAAGTTGTATGCCTTCCATACTATGAATTCATTGTACTGTACTTAGAAAATGTAGTATTGTGGCTTTGGATCCTTGTCTCTTGACCAACGCTCCCCGCGCGAACACCAATACGATACTTTCTTGATTCGAAAATCGCTTGTGGTAACCAGCATTCTACCGAGAGTGTATTATTTTTAGACGACGATTTTCGCTCAGGATTATACCTTCCATACTATGAATCCGCCATGCTGTAATGCAACGTCATTGCTTGTGTTCCGTTTTCATCACACAACCCCCGTATGCGATCGACATCAAGCGAACAACTCTAAAACTCGTCAACCCAAGTTGTGTTTACGACTACACGTACAAATTTGAAAATCGTTCAAGCAAACCAAGAATCCAGATGGGTATTATTTCTGATGGGAACAAGCTATGTTTAATGAATAATTGAACCGTCGGGACCGTCAGGTCTGTCGAACAAGCTTCACTGGCTTCATCATCTCGGCGACCCCCGCTGATGGTGGCAGATCAGCGAAACTGCACTAACTTACAGTACCTGTCACCACTCATCGCTAAGTAACACTTTCCTTAAATTGGCACGATTCACATAATAAGCCTAAGAACCGAGGTCAATCCCTCCAATGACCTCCCTCAATGCCCTCCACAACGCAATCATCTGGATTTCCGGTTTAATCATCCAAGGCTTATTCATATGTGGCGTCCTCGTCACTCTCGGCTTAATCTACCTAACCCTCCTCTTTCGCGCTCCCGACCAACCAGTTTCTCACACGGAACCGAAACACACTCTGTTCAGATTATCGATATCTCCAGATATACGTTGTGACTCCTCTCGTCACGAACATTTTCATTCTAATATGGATATCATTGAGAATTACCTTTCATGGGATTAGAGCCAACTCTGATGATGATGACTCTCTTACTGTATACCCATGGCTAGGATTACCTATCGCCCTCATCAATATCAACTGTTGAAGAGACTCGAATAACGGTGACATCGGGGAGTAAACGAGCGAGGTACAAAAAATGTAGACTACAGTTACTTATACCTACATAGACAATAAAACTATTTAAAACTCCGTAAATGGATGCACGAGGACAATGCACCGTTTGCATTCCAACATCAACATCTTACTAACCGACGGACTACTCGTGGGTCGCTTTCCCCGCTTTTACAGGCCTAACGCTTATCCCTCCATGGCCAGGTTTGGCGATGCTACATGCTTCAGAATAGTCTCTCCGACATTACCTCCTCACGCTGATACCACCTCTTCTGGGTAATTCCCTCACGGTCTCAACTTCCCTACAATGATAGACTCATGCCGAGACATCACAGGTACTGGTCTATTCTTCTTCATCTCCGGAAGCCTCAACACCCTTCCATCCCTTTCCATCCCGGACCGTCAAATGCTTCTCACACTAAGCATAACTTTCATATCTCTCAACGCCACTCTCGACTTCTTCTACACAATAACCATTATCCTCCGTTTATACCACCACAACCGCTTAATCCTTCGTCGACTTCCTGGTCTCCTTGAACATTCTAGATCACTGGCAGTCCAAGATTCAACGACTTATGCGTTAAGCACCTCAGAGATATTACTCGAATCAGCTGCGGTCAATATCCCCGCCGGGTTGATTTTATTTTGGGTAACACGGTTCATTTAGTGGTGTTATTCAGAATTGCGGATTAAAGTCAGGTATGTATGTTCTTCAACTTGAATTACTTGTACCGAAGGCGCCTTTTCTCAATCAATAGCGTCTATTCTACTATTATATCAGGTGGCAAAACGAAGGACGTTAGAAGAGCGAGGTACCTGAGTGTAAAAGAATAATAGATCAAGAATAAACTGCATTAGGAAACTCACGTCTCATCACAATGTGATGCCTCAGCGTCGGTCACCGGCTCGTTGACTTTTCGGCCTCCCTCCCGGAGCAACGGATATCCCTGAACCAATTTCTCCGTGGTCAACTACAACACTTGCTTAATCACACTTACGGTTTCAGTTGACGGTATAAACGGAAGAAGATCAAGTAATGCCGTGCTTCGCGCACGGCCTTAGCCACGAAGATGATCCAGATTACTATTACTGGATCCGACTATACCCAATCTCGACGCAGCATTGCGCTGAAATCTTCCGAAATTGATCGTGGTGTCCAAAGGCAATCTTCAGCGGTGATAGACGATCCGTAAAACGGCACGCTTGAACCCTAGTTTGATGCGCCTGCTTACTTCCGTTATCACCAAAAGTGCACTGACACTTATCTTGTGGCTGCATTCATCTGCCACCTACCCTGACCGAGCCTCACACAATTGGTACCTCTTCCATGGGACCATCCCTTGTCCGCAACGCAATTGTCTGGATCTCAGGATTAATCGTCCGAGCACTCATTGGCGGTATACTCCTCACCCTCGGCATAATCTGCCTCACATTCGTCTTCCGCGACCCGAGGACAAATTCTAAAAATGCGGGGAAAGTTTTCTCTCAAAGAAGGTACCTCCAAGCACACATCGTGGTACTCCTCCTCACGAACACATTCATTCTCATTTGGATCTGTCATGAAGTCTTGAGGATTATGATGAGTGGGATCGTCAGTGGGGATGAAAACGCTGGCTGTGTATCCATGGTTGGGCTTGCCTATCACTCTAATCGACTTTAACATTTTACTAACGGATGGATTGCTTGTGAGTGACTCAACAAACAACGCATTGGCACCTTGCCTCAACACACTTCATTTTACTCAGGTCTGGCGATGTTACATCCTCCAGAGTGGTCTCTCCAGTATCACAACGAGACGATGGCACTATCTCTCCTGGATAATCCCGACTTTAATTTGGCTATTCATGGTCGGTATGTCTATCATATGCTCTGATCGTCTTTTCGATAAAAGAAACTCAACTTTAATAATCTGCTTTCCCACATTATAGGTGCCAGTCGATACCTTCTAATCTCAGGGGGGATACATACACTCACCGCCGCCCACTTCCCCGTCCGGCAAAACCTGATTACTCTCAGTATCGCACTCATCTCCTGCAACGCCGCTCTCAACATTTTCTGCACAACAACCATAATCCTCCGATTAATCCTCCACCGACGACGGATCCTCCTTCTCTTCAAAGACACCACTCAGTCTCGCATGACTGTTACCAATGCAGTAAGAAGTACATTGAGTACATCTGCAATAATACTCGAATCGGCCGCCATTAATATCCCCGCTGCATTGATATTCCTTGTTGGTTTCGTTTTGGGTGATATGACTTATTTGGCGGTGGTATTTAGAATCGCGGATTCCAGTCAGGTATGGTCTTTAATTTGTTTCGGGTGATTTATATTGATATTATTTCTTGTTAGTCGGTAGCGTCAATCTTGCTTATATATCAGGTGGCAAAGAGGAGGATGTTCGAAGATCGGGGTGCATCCAATTATACCATCTGATTTTTGGATCCCAATTATAGACTTGCGAAGTTGGATCACTACTAGTTTCACCTCCTTTCCTCAATTATGATCCCAATGATTTTTGCGTGTGGTCCGACCTGGAGCATGGCATGAGTCATAACAACTCGGGAGCGCCGCTCCTGATTGACGACAATTAATCTCACACCTCCAATCTTAAAACAATCTTAAAACTAGTCAGCTTTCTCAATTGCAACCAGTGCCCTCAAGGGTACAACACCTCCAAAAAGCAACTCCCTCTCACTGAACTGATGAACTCGACTTCAAGTTCATCCACTGAGTTAACCTTATCGCCTCTTTCGCAAAGCCTGATTCACGAATTCCTAGTTGAGGTTATCTCCCGCATCTTTTCCTTCACTCGTCCGAGCTCCGGACTTCCACAAGAGGAACCAACACTCCTTGTTTACCCCACCACCGTACCATTCGCTCTCTCAAGCATAGCACTAAATGTAGGCTTAATGGCAAGACGGGGTGGAGCATTCTCAACATGTGCATTTACCTCTCCAGGGATAAACCCTTCCACCTCGGCTTATGGACAACAATCATCAAAGTAGACGCTTTGTTCAAGTACATTAGAACATCGGAGTTTTCTTGCTGCCTCGTTACACTCCAAACCCAAACTCGCGGAGTCTCATTTAAGGGTTTCTCACGATCTTGGTTTCCCTTCTAACAGATGCACCAATCCTTTAAACTCAGCCCTTTTCATCCCATCTTTAGAGTGACGTCCCCAAAGAGCACCTTGAAAATTTTCATTGGGACTGGGATCTGGATGTGGATGATGCCGATGGCGAAGACCTGCAGTGGCATGACAAATTCTATAAACACCTTCATATGCCCCGTCTCAAAGAACTTCACTCGGAATTTCTCGCGTGCTTTGATAATGCTGACTGGCAAGCTTCTCGTCACCTGATGGTGTTAAAAATGCTCCGTAATATCCCACCCGAATTTTGTGAGTGTAAGGGTTGGTTGATCTATAGCCGGATTACGACGTCGAATGCGAGGAAATCATCATAGGGACGATCTTAGAGTAATTATCGGCTTCTTGAACAACGATCAACATCTACGCATCCGAAGTGTCAAGAAGATCCTGTGAATATCATGGTTGAAATCGAGGTGCGACAATAGTTTATACTCTGAGCGAAAAACCATAGAAGTGGTGTAAGCGCCACAAAGGAAACAAGTGATGTGGCTGCGTCACCCCGAATGATGCAATAACGTCCTTGAAAAGCTCGTGAGTATGCTGAATGCTGCGTTTACTATCTTCTAAATCTGTAAATTGATCAACGACGAAGAAAAGATGCATGAGGTTGGGACATAAGCGGACCGGTGCTCAATCATTGGGCACGTGTCCGAAATCGTCGGCGAGAAAATGATATCTTACAATCGTCCTCAGTGAGTGGATGGTCAAGGGACACAAACAAACCTACAGGTGTTAGACAGGACAAAGGTAGCAACTATCGACTCACAGATTTGCATTTATCAAAAGGATAGAATCCAGGCAGACGATCCCACCTGTCGTCCTCGTAGTTTCTGCAGACATGAATCAGTTGTTGCCGTGGGCACTGATTCTTGTAGTTTAAGATGTAATGTTCGGTTATGATTATTTATTGAGTGTGCGGATACCTCTATTGTTGAGAGAAACAAAATTAGATCAGAGGACAGCTTGGTTGATGTCCTCAAACTCCATTAGCAAGGGATCGATCGCCTTCAAGGTGTAGAAGGAGATTATAGGAGCAAGATTTTTGTCTGTGCTTCAATATTGGAGTTGTATAAGTAGGACAGGAAATTTTGATGTCCGAGCCGAAGTTTAAAGTCCCAAATCCCGAAGATAGCGCTGATACACCATGTTAGATGGAATACAAGTCCCGATCTGATAATTAAGGCAATTGGACAATCCAAGAATACGACGATAGTAGTATTTGGCAAAAATGCAACGATGACGGGTTCCGAGTTTGAGTACTCATAGCCACAACTGACAGTCTGGTGCAGGGCCGTAGGCGCTTTTGTGGGCGGGAGCCGGAGTCACCACCGATGACCGTCGGGGACGTCGCGAAACCCCATGGAGGAAGCGGATCAATTTAATCATAACTTGTTTCGCCGGCCGAGTACAAATACAGTTGTGGACAACCCAACACGACCAACGCAGGAGGTCGATTTTTGCCACAATGCTTTGGCAGTCGCGAAAATCGCTCCAATAGACTCTGTTGAACATTCTTACCTAGATTCTACGAGCACGTTTCCGTAATTTTGACTTTTGTTTTTCTGGGATCAAAAAGTAGCCATTCGGTGAAAGAAAAAACCATGAAAATCTCGGAAAATACGGGGACCAACAGCTTTTAACAAGCAAAACATGATTTTGAAAACAGAAAAAACTTATGATCCCAAATAGGGCTGGAAATAAATCCATCAAGAAGCAGATTATCTTGGTTTCTGAACCTCTTTCCACGTCAGAATGCTGCACGGAAAACCTGCAAAACATCCTCGTAACACTACTAGACGTCGAAATTAGTCCGCCAATGGTGTTTCAGGAAAGGCTGTACTCGCAAATACCCTATGCTAAGCGTTTCTCCCTGCATCAGATGGCCTCATGGACTCCGAATCAGGTCAGGATGATTTCAAGCACCAAGAAAATGTATGCTCAAAATGCTGATCAAGAAGAAGGGACGCCTGATCAATTCTTACCTCACTTCCATTGCGAGCTGAATCCGATTGAGATTATCTGCATTTCTCTTGCTACTCGGAGCCTGGCAATCTGGCCTGATGTGATTACTGGCTTCGCCACTTAGCATTGGGGATGAGCCAAGTATCGCTATTGCAAACATGTCAAACACTCTCTTGTAGAAGCAAAAGCGCTGACTGAAAAATGCCTCAGCTCTTGCCTGCCAGAGCAGATCGGTCGTTTCATCAATCACTCATGGCGTTCTGTGAGTGCTTACCGCAAGGGGCTTAGGGGCAAAGCGCCAGCTTGGGCTGTTCGCAATCCAAGATCCCATCGTCAAGTGTCACGGAGTGCAATGATGTCGATTGAGGCCTTCCTGAACTAGTCATTCGCTCGAAAATCGGCATGTATATTTGTTCAAATGTCAAAAAAAACATGGCCACCATTGACATGCACGTGGGAAAGAATACAGAGAGATTGATTTGGGATGTTTCTCGACGAGTGGATTCTGAATCTATCATTACTTTAGATTCAGGTGAAAATTGTTGATCACGAGATATAGGGTTGGTTTGTTTGGCTATCCACAACTGTAGGTACATATGCAATTGCTGGTTATCGAACTCACAACGGCGCAAAAAATAATTCGAAGTCTGTTACTAATCTAATCTAATCAACAATCCACTGTTTGGATCTACATAGTATCATATGTACTTCCTCGCCTCGAGCAACGTGATACATATCCGCGACTTGGAGGTGCGAGACCAGCAATTCTCGTTTGCTTTATAACAGGGCCTGCAGAACCAAAATATCTTGCACTTTCAAAGTGCCAGTCGTCGATACCCCGAACCCATTGACCAAGGCCATTTACATATTTGGCCACCCTGGCATCAACGTCAGGCCCCCAAGACGGCAACGACTCGAATTCGATCAAGAAACTGCCTGCCAACTCATTACAGTAGTTGCCTAGCCAATCCATCGCTTCTTGGATTGAGATGTTCCTCTCTCGCATAACAATTTCAACACCATTGTGAATGGCGAGTCCGCGAGACTTCTCCATAATGAATGAGTAAATGTCCTATACCGAAGAGCATACGATGTCAAAAATGAGATTAAACCGGGAAATTGCAGTATCACTTACGTTCACGAGTACGATCAAGGTCTCAGCTCTGTCTCTAAGAGAGGCAACTATAGGATGGTCAAATACCTCATCAGGTAAGTCGAGCCCGAACTCGGTTAGGGCCAAGGTAGGAGCTCCTCCTGCTGTATTTTTGCGGATTCGCATGTAATCTTCGAATGACCTATATCGCTTGTTCGCGCGGTCGTCTGCTTCTTCAATTACTGCTGCCGTGTACGAAGTCCACGCATCAACAAAATGGCGAATGCATGACGCGCCTGCTGGAACTGAAGCACGAGCACGAAGCCAGAAGCTGTAGAATAAAGATCAGTTTCAAGAATTTCAAAAATAAGTGGCTTCTCATACTCTCGAGCGATAGCAGAAACACAAGCATCTTTTTGTTGACTTGGTTCTTCAGGGTTGGCTAGTATCTCTCGTATTACCTGGTGTACGGCCTGGGCTCCTCGTTTATCTTCGACGTCGGTGTATTCATCAAAAACAAAGAATAGATGCATGAGGTCCCACGCGAGACGAATAATGGCCGGACAAAAAATTAGAACATAATGCGACGTCGAAGGGAACAAGGATGACAAACTTTTTTCGCGAGGCGAATATGTCAATGACGCGAGTAAACCTGATAATCAAGTCAGTCAGAAAAATGAGAGTAAAGACACAGGATACAATGACATACTGAAGTCACATTTCCGGAATGCCTCAATGGATCGTCCATGGAACGGGTGGAAGGACTCGACCCAAGCTGCAGACTCAGCGCCAGCATCTTGGTAATACTCGCTTAATTTCCGGGGCCATGGCCAGTTGGTGAGGATTGTTGGCAATGTCACAAATTGGAGAGTGGTATGGTTATGCATGAAGAGTAGATGATATAGACGGATTTGAAAAGCTAGGAGGAAGGTGAATGAGATGATGCTCCGAGTTGTTGAAGAGTCCAGTATTTAAACCCTCGAGCGTTTTGTAGTCGCCAGAATGTGCACTCCCTCTTTTGGGTTTGAATCACCGGTATATCAAAAGTTGAATCCACCCGATTGACACACTGCACGTTGATTTATTCGTGGACGACCTGAATATAGCTGGAATGCTCATAGAGGACAGAGCAGTACATTGTGAGGCGTGCTTAATGGTGCTAACAATATCGACGATATGGAGAGTCATGTAACCCTATTGTTTATCTTGGTGTCATATCCAAATTTTCCCGAAGGTAGACCTTCGAGATTATTGCGGTACTCATGACCCCCATGCTGTGGTCTCGGTAAACATAAAGGTTAATGGTTCACAGAACAAACGAAGTGATGGCTCTTAGAGTCAGGCATCCGATTGTAGCTTCATGAAGGAGATCATCATGATTTAGGCAGTATCCAGTCAGCAGCCCATTCCAGCAGATGGTGGTTGTGCCATCCGAAGGAGACAGCGAGAACGACTCCATAAATAAGACACCGCCTCAAACGACATGTTTATTTTGCTTTCAACCGTTGATAATCGACTAAAATACCAAGCTGTGTTGCTGGGTTGAAGAATCTGTGAGCTGGAGGGTTTGCAGCTAAGTAGTAAGGATGAAAGGACTGAGGGATTATGTATACTACTGAGAACTGAGTCCTGAGCATTACTCGTTCACCTGCTACCCGGGCCTTTATGCGGCTGGTTGAAGTCGACTGAAGATTTCCATGTTTCGTCACCGGCATCATTGGATGACTCTCTGTAGGATCTAGATACAGATTCTAAATATGCGCAAAAGGAACGATGTCGTTCAATGCCAAACAAGCCATTGTCCAGATCGGTACTCTTGTCATTCAGATCTTAAATATACCCTCATTCTAAACTTTAATCTGGGAGAGGCCGTTGCCCCCCTCTAGATGTAGACGAGCGTACTAAACTGCAAAGTGAGACTCCGACGCCTCACGCGGTAGATCCTATCTGTCATTCCAGGCCGCCTCTCCAGAGTCTCCGTCAAGCTCGACAACCTCCGTTGCTACAGTACAATTTGCCACATACTCAGCCCTCTGACCCAACTCAGCGTTCTTTATCACTGAAGGTATGTTTTTTAGCACCTTATTAGAGGCAGAATGCGGTCACATAGTGACCATCTTCCTCGGCTATCAGCAATTGCAGGCAACAAGCACCGGCACGGGGCATAAAACGTCTTTGCGATTATTTAGTACATTTCTATTCAGCCGTTTTTCCTACAACTGTAGCATAAGAGGGTGAGTTCTCGTGGTTTGCAGTTGACCACGGATGTTTTTGACGATGACGTATGTCTTTGAAGGTATGGATGTTTTAATGCAATAGATTTAATAACATGGCCTACCGATTAGTAGATTTAGTCCAATATGTCGGAGAATCGAACTTAATAAGGTTTAGATAATAATCTAGGCTTCTAGACCTTACGGAAAGTCATCCAACGACAGCAGAATGACAGTGCACATAGCCTTCACTGCGCTTGTCACGGAATTAAGGACATGACGGATGGGCACGACTCGGAAATCAGTTATTTCTGCGATATGGTGAGGGGGACTCGTTAACTGGACGGTTAGTCGCTTTACCGGAGGACAGCACAATTGACTGAACGTGCTGAATTTCAGGATCCGGAGAGTGTGTCTCCACTGCGTTGCTCCCAAGTCGCTCCAAGCTCACGGCTCGCCTCTACCTACGCAGCCGGGTTAGTTTTATAGAATCGACGCCATTGTATTTGCTCAAGCTTGTGATTCGGGTATAACCGGACATGTTGATTCATTGATGAATATTACGTTGATATCAGCGCAAACGCCTGACGAACAGCCCGGACCAATCAGCCCTCGGGATTCATTCCGGGGGCTTTATTCACACAATCCGATTCTGTACTTCCCTCGAAAAGCTCATCATCCGAGGAACACCCTTCGTGCCTGCAGACCACGAGATGTACACCAAGCTACGTCCTTCATCCACCTTACAAGCTCTGGACACCGACATCCAAGCCTTCCCGGAGATAATTGAATGGTTCATGTCATGCAAACCCCAGCATTCGCGGATCACACTCGGTCTCCCCACATGACTTCTCATGGTGGAAATGCTTCAATCATGGCGACGTTCGACGGTTTTTCCACGGAATTGGGACCTACCTGGAGGAGTTGGAATTACGGATAGATTCGGGTCGTATCATACGATTGAACCAAGAGGTATGGCAATACATTTCCCTCTTTCTTCGAGGGATAATCAGCGCGCGGCTGTCCTTTCGGATACACGACAGACACCAAGTCGTCAATCCTTTCTCGGAAAACAGCTCTCTTATGCGACTCAAGATCACCGCAGCGCTGGATATATCCTTTGAAATTCTTATCTGATCGAACAGGAGACCCTTGAACCGCTTCTCGAGATGCTTGAAATTGCCGCATTCGAGTATTACCAGAGCCATTTCCCGCTGATTTTGAGCTTTGCGACGCTTGATGAATATTTCTTTTGACGACAATTCCTCCAAATGGAATACAATTTTCGGTTACATAATTAAGGCGGTTGGAGAATCCAAGAATACGGAGATAGTAGTATTCGGCAAAAATGTAACAATAGCAGTTTCCGAGCTTGAGTACTTATAGCCACAACTGACAGTCTGGTGCATCGTAGGCGCCCTTGTGGGTGGGAGCCACTCACCACCAATGAATCGGATGACCGTCAGGGACGTCGCAGCACCCCGCGGAGGAAGCGGATCAATTTTTATCATCACATGTTTCCTGGCGGAGTACAAATAGGTACAGATGGAGCGAAAATGCTGGTTGTCGAACTCATAACGGCGCAATAAATAATTCGAAATCTGGTGCTAATCCAATCTAATCAACAATCCACTGTTTAGAACTACGTAGTATCATGCGCACTTCCTCGCCTCGGGCAACGTGATACATATCCACGACTTGGAGGCGCGAAACGAGCAATCCTCGTTTTCTTGGTATCAGGTCCTGCAGAACCAAAATATCTTGCACTTTCAAAGTGCCAGTCGTCGATACCCCGGACCCATTGACCAAGGCCATTTACATACTTGGTCACCCTGGCATCGACGTCAGCCCCCCAAGACGGCAACGACTCGAGTTCGATCAAGAAACTATCTGCCAACCCATCGCAGTAGTTGCCCAGCCAGTTCATCGCTTCTTGGATTGAGATGTTCCTCTCTCGCATAACAATTTCAACACCATTGTGAATGGCGAGTCCGCGAGACTTCTCCATAATGAATGAGTAAATGTCCTATACCGAAGAGCATACGATGTCAAAAATGAGATTAAACCGGGAAATTGCAATACCACTCACGTTCACGAGTACGATCAAGGTCTCAGCTCTGTCTCTAAGAGAGGTAACTATGGGATGGTCAAATACCTCATCAGGTAAGTCGAGCCCGAATTCAATTAGGGCCAAGGTAGGAGCTCCTCCTGCTGTATTTTTGCGGATTCGCATGTAATCTTCGAATGACCTATATCGCTTGTTCGCGCGGTCGTCTGCTTCTTCAATTACTGCCGCTGTGTACGAAGTCCATGCATCAACGAAATGGCGAATGCATGACGCGCCTGCTGGAACTAGAGCGCGAGCGCGAAGCCAGAAGCTGTAGAACCCAAATATCAGTTTCAAGAATTTCAAAAATAAGTGGCTTTGTGTACTCTCGAGCAATGGCAGAAACACAAGTATCCTTTTGTTGACCTGGTTTTTCGGGATTGGCCAATATCTCTTGTATTGCCTGATGTAAGGCCTGGGCTCCTCGTTTATCTGCGACATCGGTGTATTCGTCAAAAACAAAGAATAAATGCATGAGGTCACACGCGAGACGAATAATGGCTGGACGAAAATCAGAACATAATGCGACGTCGAAGGGAACAAGGATGACAAACGTTTCTCGCGAGGCGAATATGTCAATGATGCGAGTAAACCTGTTGATCAAGTCAGTCAGAAAAATGAAGATAAAGATACAGGTTACAATGACATACTGAAGTTACAATCCCGGAATGCCTCGATGGATTGTCCATGGAACGGGTGGAAGGATTCGACCCAAGCTGCAGACTCGGTGCTAGCAACTTGGTAATAGTCGCTTAATTTCCAGCACCATGGCCAATTGGTGAGGATTGTCGGCAACATCACAAATCCGGGATTGGTATGATTCTGCATGAGGAATAGGCGAAGTAAGAGGAATTGGCAAAGCAGGAGGGTGAACGAGAAGATGCTCCGAGTCGTTGAAGAGTCTACTAGTAGTATTTAAACCCTTGAATGTTGTGCAGGAGCCAGAGTGTGCATTCCCTCTTTTGGGTTCGAATCATCGGTATATCAAAAGGTCCACCCCGGTTGACACATTGCACATTATTTACTCATGGACAACCTGAATATAGCAGGGAAGCCCATGAAGTAATATAAAGCAGTGTATTGTGAGGTGTCCTTAATGGTACCAACAATTTCTACGACCTGGAAATCCTATTGGTTATCCTGGTGTCATATCCATGTTTTCCCGATTGTAGACCTCCGAGATTGTTGTGTTGTTCATGGCCCTTGTTGAAATAAACGCTCTACGCGTCTATTATTAGCGCGTGTACCATAGTAGTAAGGATGTATCGTACATTCCGATTATGAGCTACTGACTCCTGCTGTGCATTATGCCCTTGGACTCCGCTGTATCGCTCTTTATTGCTATTTGCTATAGCAATACCTGCGTAACCAGTCTATAGTTCATTTCTTTCACTCTAGCATTAGTATATAAGACACTCTGTCATATCTACTTTCTTTAGTTCGTTCAGTAGCAATTTTGCTCTATCAACTGCAAGTTCTAGTGCTCTCTTCGCTCTCACTCCGAGTCTCTTTCAACTGTCTACATCATAAGTGTTAAGTCCGATTCAATTCCTAGCACTGCGCTACCCTCCTGCTCTTCTTTCAACAGCCCTCATGCTGTGATCTTGGTAAACAGAAAGGTTAATGGTTCACAGAACAAACGAAGTGATTGGCCTGTGAGTCAGGTACTAAATTGTACTCTCATGAAGAAAATTATCATGATCTAGGCACCGTCCAATCCGCAGCCCATTCCGGCAGAACATAATTGTGCCGTCCGAAGAAGAAAGCAAGAACAGCTCCATAGATAAGACACAGCCTCAAACGACGTGCTTAATTAGTGTGGCCCTCTGTCAACTGTTGATAATTGACCAAGATACGAAGCTGTACTGCTGGGTTTAAGGATCTGTGAACCGGAGGGTTTGCAGCTAAGTAGTCAGGAATACCGTCACTCTTACATGCTCACTCATTGCTCAGGGTCGGATAATATGTATGCTACTGAGAATTGGGTCCTGAGCCTTACTTGTTTGCCTGCCACTCGGGCTTTTATTAGGATGGCTGGAGTCGACTGAGGATTTCCACGTTTTGTCACCAGCGCGTCAACAACAGCAGAATGACGGTGCACATCGCTTTCATCACAAGACACTGCGCTTCTCACGGACTTAAGGACATGACGAATGAGAACGAATGCGATACGGTGAGCCTGAGGGGAGGACAGCACAACTGATTGAAAGCCCTTAATTTCAGGATCCTGCAAGAGGGTCTGCACTGCATTGCCCCAAGTTGCTCCAAGCTCACAGCCCCTCATGGACACAGCTGGATTAATTTTATGGAATCGACGTCGTTGTATTTGCTCAAGCTTGTGAACCGGACATGCTGATGTAAGTATTAAGTAAGTAAAGTATGTTAATCTCAAATCAAACGGCTAACAATCAATCCGACCAATCAGCCCTCGGGATTCATTTCAAGCCTCGACTTTGTTCACACAATCGGATTCTATACTTCCTCGAAAAGCTCATCATCCGAGGGACACCCTTCGTGCCTGCAGACCACGAGATGAACACCAAGTTGCGTCCATTCACCCACCTTACAAGCTCTGGACACCGACATCCAAGCCTTCCCGAAGATAATTGAATGGATCATGTCATGCAAACCCCAGCATTCGCGGATCACTTCGGTCTCTCGAGATGGCCTCTCATGGTGGAAACACTTCAATCGTGGCGACGTTCGATGGTTTTTCCCCGGAATTGGGACCTACCTGGAGGAGTTGGAATTGCAGATAGATTTGAATATGTTTGGGTCGTATCATACGATTGAACCAAGAGGTATGAAGATATATTCCCCTTTTTCTTCGAGGGCTAGTCAATACGCGGCTGTCCCATCCTTACAAGCTCTGGACACCGACATCCAAGCCTTCCCGGAGATAATTGAATGGTTCATGTCATGCAAACCCCAGCATTCGCGGATCACCTCGGTCTCTCGAGATGGCCTCTCATGGTGGAAACACTTCAATCATGGCGACGTTCGATGGTTTTTCTACCGAATTGGGACCAACCTGGAGGAGTTGGAATTGCAGATAGATTTGAATATGTTTGGGTCGTATCATACAATTGAACCAAGAGGTATGAAAATACATTCTCCTTTTTCTTCGAGGGCTAGTCAATACGCGGCTGTCCCAGCTCCTTTCCGGATACACGACACGGACCAAGTCGTCAATCCTTTCTCAGAGAACAGCTCTCTTAGGCTACTCAAGATCACCGCAGCACTGGATATATTCTTTGAAACCCTTATCTGTTCGAACAGGAGACCTTGGACCGTCTCTCGAGATGCTTGAAATTGCCGTATCCAAGTATTACCAAAGTCATTTCCAGCTGATTTTGAGTACCGACATCCAAGCCTTCCCGGAGATAATTGAATGGTTCATGTCATGCAAACCCCAGCATTCGCGGATCACCTCGGTCTCTCGAGATGGCCTCTCATGGTGGAAACACTTCAATCATGGCGACGTTCGATGGTTTTTCTACCGAATTGGGACCAACCTGGAGGAGTTGGAATTGCAGATAGATTTGAATATGTTTGGGTCGTATCATACAATTGAACCAAGAGGTATGAAAATACATTCTCCTTTTTCTTCGAGGGCTAGTCAATACGCGGCTGTCCCAGCTCCTTTCCGGATACACGACACGGACCGAGTCGTCAATCCTTTCTCAGAGAACAGCTCTCTTAGGCTACTCAAGATCACCGCAGCACTGGATATATTCTTTGAAATCCTTATCTGTTCGAACAGGGGACCTTTGGACCGTCTCTCGAGATGCTTGAAATTGTCGTGTCCAAGTATTACCAATGTCATTTCCAGCCGATTTTGAATTTTGCGAAGCTTGATGAATAATTCTGTTCACGACAATTCCTAGTCATCGATCGCAAAAAGGATAGGGCGGGGAACGATGACTGGAGGATTCTTGCGATTGTGGCGCGACGATGTCTGCCAAATCTTGAGGAGAAGGGCTGAATGATCGAGTTCAAATAAGCCTTTTATAAACCAATGGTCGGGCTCTACTGTCACCCAATTGCGCTTGTCGCTTATCGAGCCAGCATTTAACCTGTCGTCCTCCATTCAAGATGGATGTCAAACAACAAGTCAACAAGAGGGAATCCATGAATTCGTTCAACTAGTTCTATTCATGTTGTGGCGCACTGTGTAGGGGTTACAGTGAGCTTTGGCATCCCAAAGGGCTCCAAGAAGTGCTTCTATGAGACTCTCACGACATTCGGGTGCTCCCCCTGGACTTCCCTACCAGCGCATCAGACGATGTAGTAATCGTTTGTTCACTAGTATGACAGGTATCACCCTCTAGCTCCAAATCAAGTCTAAACTTGCCATAAAGCGCCTAATGGTTTGGCCTCCTCTATGGGGGCTATAAGACTGCCATCGCGTTTGATAACGTGTTACTCAAGGTTGACACTCCTCCTTCCGTCCTCCTTATTCAAGCATACCACCTCTTGCGCAAATGTTGACCCGTACTTTGATTTCATTCTTGACTCTGGGCGCTTTTGCGCTTGCTCAGTCTTCCGAGGTGCGTCTATTCTCTCAGAGGTTGTCTGAGGAGTCACCGACCAAGTAATCACTCATGGTGATTCAGAATACGATTCCCATGGGCGGGGAACGATGACTGGAGGATTCTTGCGATTGTGGCGCGACGATGTCTGCCAAATCTTGAGGAGAAGGGCTGAATGATCGAGTTCAAATAAGCCTTTTATAAACCAATGGTCGGGCTCTACTGTCACCCAATTGCGCTTGTCGCTTATCGAGCCAGCATTTAACCTGTCGTCCTCCATTCAAGATGGATGTCAAACAACAAGTCAACAAGAGGGAATCCATGAATTCGTTCAACTAGTTCTATTCATGTTGTGGCGCACTGTGTAGGGGTTACAGTGAGCTTTGACATCCCAAAGGGCTCCAAGAAGTGCTTCTATGAGACTCTCGCGACATTCGGGTGCTCCCCCCGGACTTCCCTACCAGCGCATCAGATGATGTAGTAATCGTTTGTTCACTAGTATGACAGGTATCACCCTCCAGCTCCAAATCAAGTCTAAACTTGCCATAAAGCGCCTGATGGTTTGGCTTCCTCTATGGGGCTATAAGACCGCCATCGCGTTTTATAACGTGTTACTCAAGGTTGACACTCCTCCTTCCGTCCTCCTTATTCAAGCATACCACCTCTTGCGCAAATGTTGACCCGTACCTTGATTTCATTCTTGACTCTGGGCGCTTTTGCGCTTGCCCAGTCTTCCGAGGTGCGTCTATTTTCTCAGAGGTTGTCTGAGGAGTCACCGACCAAGTCATCACTCATGGTGATTCAGAATACAATTCCGGCCGGCAACTACCACTTGGAGCTCCACTGGGAAGACGAGGGCCAACAGAAGATTACATACGCTTACAATAATGATGGAACCGTTTGGTCCGGTCAAACAAATAAAGATACCGTATGTACCTTTTCAAATATTGGATCCACGACTCAGCCCTAATCAGCCTTTCTTTCCATCCTGAAATAGTGGTTTATCGAAGCTGTCGATCCAACGGGAGAAGGCTATACCATCCAGAATGTCGCAAGCAAGCAATACGCTCAGGGTTCTGTAACCGAGGTATGTTAACTCGAACCCTTCAATTGGTATTAGTGAACCATGATTCTACATCTAGAACACTCCAATTGAGCTCAGCGGGACCAAGTCTCTCTGGGCCTTCAACGCCACGATTCCTAAAGCATCGCTTCCCGGTCCTTTCACGGTATGTGAGCTGAAATGAATTTTCAGCTGGGGTGTCTGATTTGACCTGCGTTTAGATTCACGACATCCGTGCTGACACTCTTGTTTGGACTGCCAAGGAAGTGGACGAGGATGATATGGTACGCAGTTTCCTCCCTCCTCTCGGTCTTGGTTAATCCACCTTCCTTGAAATATGCCAAGGAAGTGGACGAGGATGATATGGTACGCAGTTTCCTCCCTCCTCTTGGTCTTGGTTAATCCACCTTCTCAGGTTGTCGTCGATACCAACACCAGGACTCCTAACCTTCAGTTCTGGTACCTCGTCAGGGCATGATGACTCGATGGCTTTCGAGAAGTGAACCACTAGGAGGTGAAGACATGTATTTATCTCCTAGCTTGTGCCATAGCTTCTCCGTGTAGTCTGTTGGTTTGTTCTGGTCACTTTGGGTGGCATAGTGATATACGAATGATGGTGGGTTGTGAATGAGTCCAACAGAAGGGCTGTAACAATTTCATGCAAGATGACCACGTAGGGTCACGACAGTGGACATTTGTGCCCAATGACTCGGCAGTTGCCAAACACAATACTGTGTTCGATTATCGTAAGGCTATCAATGGGTGAGTGGCCCATAGTAGACTCGAGCGTATCGTCGGCCGAACGATTGAAGGACGCCATTTGGAAATCTGGAGAGCTATTTACAATCAAGCACTTTTCAACTTTCCCGACGTCGCTCAATTGTGGAGCACCGAAAATAATTGAAGTCAAACCTGGGCGCAACAAAAATATTTCAGAAATGCAATTCCGATTTCATCGGTAGTCATGGGATGCAAGATATTGAATACTGATTGGTCCCATCGTATCTTAGTTACTCCAAGGGACAAACTTTCGCGATCTGACTCGGATGCGGTTCTGAAAGAAGTTAGTACTGAAAAAGCGACATAATAAAGGTGGGTCTTCAACGACTCTTGTTATATCCCTCCTCGAATTCTCCATCGGCATGACTAGCCCAGTCTTTTCTCTCTTTACCACGCTTCTCGCTCTGATCAGCTTATCATCCTCTGCTCATGTTTCGAGAATTCTAGACTCCGAGGTGGAGCCCAGACACGGACTCTTCTGATCTGGACACTCATTCGGAACGCTAATCGATCTCGACGGGTAAGCACAGAAACTCGCCTTACGCTGAACTGTTAGATCTTCCCAAGCACAGAAATGGTATGTCGAACGACAAGTCTACTGGTACCAAGAATGCCTGGGCCAGTAGGTTGACGAAAAAACAAACTTCTCAGTGAATTCCATCTTTCCCACTAGGACTGACTCGGTACATGCTACATTTCGTCCCGTCATGGTCTACACAAGTGTAAATCACATAACTGGAAGGTATTCCTCAAGTAGATCCGTCAAGAGGAGGCAGAGTCTTGAGCCACTTTACGATGAGATATTATAATAGAGGCGTGTAGCACGGCATTAATAGGTATCCTTCTTTGAATTTTCACTTCCATGGGAACACATCATCGCTGCGGTCACCGGTGTACCTGGTGACATTTGGACGATGACGCGATATGAAGATCATTCCATTAGAAGTGTATATGTTACAATAAAATTGCCGATGCTTTGTGGTTATTGGAGAATCAGAAATAGCCTGCTGTAGCGCATGAATAGGTCATCCTCGACTTTGAGGAAAACAGCAATGGAACGCCGGAAAAAGTTTAACAAGTAATTTTAAGCGTCTAAGAATATGTTTTGCGAGCCGCAGAGACATATGTAGAGCAAGAAAAGAACATATATTCCTGGGCGATTCTACAGTGAAGATGCCAAAATAATCACCATTATAGTGATGTTGCATCAAGCCACATAAATGATGAAGGTAGAGCATCCATGAATGGCAAGTGCCGAGAGCCGTCCACTGTCCGCGGTGATCGAGGAGCCAGAGATGCGGATTCTCCAAGAAAGAGAAACAAATAACGCAAGGTCGGCAATTTCCAAAGAAAATTCGTAGGTTCTGATGCCCAGGAAGTAAAGAAAGTCGACGAGCCAGACGATCAGCGGGACTGAGACCTCCAGGATCAATGCACGAAAGAATGTAGATTGTCAAAGGCGAATGTCAATGTGTGGGAACGGGATCAATGACCAGATCGTGGATCACAAGACGAGATAGGGAGAAAGAGAAAAAGATGAAGCGGAGAGGCACCCGATTATAGCCACCTGACCCATCCAGTAACACGCGCAAGCTCCTTCCGTGGTTCTCCCTTCTCATAACAAAACCCTCCTACCAGCTCATCGCCTCTCTTTACCTTTCCTCCTTTCAAGAGAAATGATCACTACTGAAAATCCACGCTCGACCTCGCCAGCACCATCATCCGGTTCGGGCCGGCGGCTGTCCCTGTCAAATGCCCTATCCGCTCTCGCAGTGAAGCTCAACAGGTCGCGCAGCAGGGATACAGAGGAAACGAGATACGAGGAAAAGGACAGACTATCGCCGATTATGCCAGTGCTAGGGGTCAAAGGTACGCTATCACGTCAAGAATTGGTCTCGCCTTTTATAGGGGGGCGACCCAGAGATAAGCGATAAGCTTATCTCTAGCCTCCCGCGTGGTTCTTCGCTATTTAACGCCTTATCCAACACCCACGCACCACCACTTATCTAATTACTCCTCTATCGCTTGCCCAAACCTGTACTAATCGTCCTTCGTTCACCCTATGTCCGGTCTTCAAGAACGCTCGCAATCTCGTGGACGAGATGCTTTCTCCACAGGTCGTGGAGGACTCGGTAATATCCGTCAGACCTCCTTATCTACCTCGCGCACCCGCCCCGAAACAGGACCCGACGATTTCTCCGATTCTCGTGGTCGTGAACCGTTACCTAGATCGCCGGAGAGGATATACTCTACCGGTCGTGGTGGTGCTGGTAATATTCGTTCTCCTTCGATGGATACCAGTAAACCACCTGTTCCTACGCCTACCAATGCTGCTGAGCAGGATATCATTCGCACCCACATTGCAGCGAGTCAGACTGAGCCTGTGAGTGTCTAGTTTCCCGTCATCTGACATGAGTATCATCTGATCACCTGTCCTTCGTTATATTGATTGATAGTTCTCAAGTGGACGTGGTGGACTAGGGAATATTTCATCTCGGTCTCGATCCCGCGGCTCTGCGACCGCTGTAAACCCAGCCATTCATTCGACTGGAAGAGGAGGAGCTGGGAACATTCTATCAGGTGATGCGAATGCTGCAGAAGCCCTTGATGAGATAGAGAGAAAGAAGTTGGCTACTGGAGCGGAATCTCCTGCTTAGTGTGTTTTTTTTTCTATCTTTCAGCGTTTCGTCGTGATTCTAACTTATTGACTGGTTGGTTTGATTGATGCTCGTAGTCATTCGACTGGTCGTGGTGGAAGAGCTAACCTCGCTTCTGGACCACAGCCAAGTATCGAACAAGTCGTTCATAGTACAGCACCGCACGGAACTTCAACAGGACGAGGAGGAGCTGGGAATATCAAAATTAACGATTAACGCTCGTTATCTCGCAAACGTTAATGCTGTTGATAACACATACCCCTTTCTTATCACTCTGTATCGCTGCTTTGGCTGCATATGTGCAGCCTCCTGATCAACGTACTACACGTTCGACAAGGTTAACCCCTTTCTTTCATACCCGTACCCATTCTTGTGTTCGTTCGCCGCGTATGTCCCTGCTACCTAGGGTACATCAGTATCCTTATCGCTGTCCTGTTGTGTAATCCTATCTGTAGGCGCTTTGTACTTATCTATTTATCTACGACCATTTTATCTTATCGTTGTGCTCGAAGAAGGACACGGTCAAGGCCCCCCCGACGAATGCTGATCTGAACAACTTGTTCCCACCTCTAGAAATAATACTTGTTGTCGGCCAGTCTATGTGGTTGCTTCTCATTTTTCTAATGTTTCTGAATCTAGACCGTGTCCTTCTCGGCGACGGTGAAGCGTGTGATGCTGACTCTCTGCACAGCTCCGTGGAATGTGATCTAAGAGAATAAGAAAAGAGGATCATCAGACAAGCTATTTCCGAAAACGTACGTCGGATTTTGAAAAGTGTGCGTTACGAAACCTTGCGGTGCTTTTTGAAAGGAGCAGCACAGATCAACGGCTCACGTCTCGGATCAACCATACAATCGAAGCTTTGATCTCGAGGATTGGTAGCGTGCTTATTCCATTGATTCTTTGATACCAAAAGATTGTGCAGAAACGTCATTATATATATGAAAAAGAGAGCGCTGATGGTGAGGTAACCTATTGGGAATATGTTTGATGACTCATCATCAACATCGGATGGGACAATATGGATTTCATTCTTGGCTCTACTCGAGCGAAGAAGTTTAATGGAAGATGATTCAACCAGGACGAAATCAGACTAATAGGTTGTAGTTTGGTTCTCAACTAGTCCTCAACGCTTTGGCTGGACAAGATTCCCCTTCTTTCTACAGTTCCTAGGATTAGCGACTGTGACACTGTCCAAGCTTTCAAAGAGCTAACTGTCCATTTAAGTCCACTGGTCTACGATACACACCGTCACTTTTCTGATACACTGAAAGGTAAACTGAGCGTAAATAAACTCGACGGAACCGGCCCACTTCACATCCGTATGCCAGTTGTCTCATCTTGTGGCGTTGATGGGACTAAGCCCTTTCTGAAGTAATGGAACACTTCATGTGTTGCTACCATCTATTCCACGTCATCAAGTTAGTGAAGATACATCTTCTTCACGCTATTATGTGACATTCGTCAATCTTCCCTGTTCCAGTGCACCGCTTTCTCAGAGGAAAGTTCCATTTCCTTTTACCCCACCGTTTAACAGTTACGCATGATAACACTCGTTGTTCATTCAGCTGCTGGTGGAACGTCGCTAGCGGCGTCATATCACCACCGAGCATTGACGTCCAGAATGATAGGAACACTAACGAAATGAAATACATAAATCATATTAAGTATGATTGTCAGATTCTATTCGACTGCTTCCAAGAATCTGAGTCGCCGAAACTTCACTAGCGTGCATTCATGCTGTCGCTACGATAGATGCATACCAAGTAGGTCGGTGCCAAAGCCTTGGAAAGAGGAGAGAGACTCGGATCCATCGTTGATCCATCAGTCATGAAGTGCCTTCATTCCGATGCTTACGTGTACTCTTATCTTGGGTTGGAGCCCAGTGATCCCGAGGCAGTTGTTTGCATCGTTGTACCGATTCATGGATGACTATGGGCGACTAGTATATACCTTTCTTGCGATAAGGGAAAAATCGACGTACTAAGGTCAATGAATCTCTGGCGTTTGTCTTTGACGTCCGGCATTTTCTCGCCATCTCCCCGCCTTCCATTTGTCCTGTTAGCACTGACTTTTGAAACAACCGGAGCTGTAAAAGATGTCATCCCGAGAATCTGATTTCGAAAACCACCCGTTTTTCGGGAATCCATCGAGTCGTCGACTGAGTGATACAGAGCTCACGGGGGAGGTTTCGCGTCATCCAAAGATACTTGCAAGTAGGATATCAGACAAGGTCATCGGCGGCTTTGCGGTGTGAGAAGGCACGTATTTCATTACCCCAGTTTTAATTTTGGCTTCACTATAGATTTCGCTATGCAGCCAAACAGCATAAAACAGCGCTTAACCACATGCGAGAACCATCGTCTGTATTTTCTTTTTTTGACCAAAATCCGTGCTTTCAGAGTTCTGTAACCCTTTCTGCGCACTTCACCGCCGACGTTTGTTATTCTTCCAGTCCCGGCGATCCATTGTCCATGGGATCAGTGGTCGGTACGTGCCCATGGATCACAGCTTCCAGAAGCCGAGGGTTACGAGACGTCACGTACACATCTGTCACACTTCATGTCCTTTCTTCCTCCTCTTACCCATCAACTTAAGCTCGCATACGCATCCACATGATGTGCCTCTCTCTCAAATATCGCTTAGTCTCAATTTTGGATCTTGCACATGCTCTAGTTGGTTTTGACTACTTCCACCCGTGTAATCACCTATTTGATGTCCGTCGTATCCGCATGTTTTTGTAGTCGTGGAGTTATACATATCAACTAGGCCAAATTCCTAGCTGAAGCAAATGATGTGATACTGTACTACTGCGGTGAACTGTAAGTACTGCTCTACCAGGTTTTACGCCCTCATTTCAATCTGATTTCAGTGTTATTTTTCGCCGAATTTTGGGTGAACATTTTCTCAACACCGCTATTTCCGGATTGTCATCAAGCTTCGAGGGCCTATACCTACCTCGTCCAAGGCTCCGATTGGGGGTATCAAAGCAGCGGCGCCTTCTCAGTTCATCCTATGTCGTTCATGACACATCTGAATCTATGGCCTCGTTCTTTCTGACACACCGCTCACAGTGGCGGTATAAATGTCGGCTTCATTGCACCTATCAACCCTCACCAAATGAGGTATAGACAAGGGACCTGACTTGATTTCGCGCTTGCCTTATCCTGCTTCTTCATATCCGGGTAGAGCGTTGAATCTCACACCACAGAGGCAATATGAGGTGGAACTGTCCGCTTCGCAGGCAATAGCGATCCGGTACGTATCTCGGAATCATTGGGCGACTCGGCGTTAATCTTGTGTCTCATAGGGCTCATACCGCTGACCATCGAAGTCTCGGACGCACGGAACAAAAGCACTTCCGGGACTTTGTACGGCGTCGCTATCAATGTGGACCGATTACCTTGTTTTGAGTTCGTACCAAATCCAGGAATTTCCTCGTATTCGGAGCCTAGAAGGCGGTCTACATACACTGGGCTTCCAGAAATACTTTAGGATTAGCTTCGGAAGCCGTGAGATGTCTCACAGCCTCGTCGAACCGCCACTAAGGTCTCGAGATTCGCTCACACGTGAGTACATCACATCATTCAGCCACTCCATCTACCTTTCTGGATCACGCTCATTTGTATGGTATTTGACGGGGAAGACTGTATTAAGGTTTACATACTCCCGATCCAGACGACCGCAGATCATCTAGAGGCTGCTCGTCCTTGTTTGTTTCATGTCCAAGCGCTCGGTGCGACGATGTATATAAGGTGGCGAATTTGAGGGAATAGGTTCCTCACCAACCTTTCGAAAACAATCCCCGCATCAACATGTCTTTCTTCGATACTCAGGAAGCTGAAGCCAGCAACGCTGTTGACTCCCTCGTCAAGCCTCTTGCCGGGATGGAGGTGGCTCCCGTTGCTCCTCCTAAGCTTTACCGCATCTGCCTCTTGGTGAACGGTTACTTCACCAAAAACCTCTTGAACCAGAACGGTGACTACGTCGCGATGTATTCGGCTTGGCTCCAGGCGTCTTTGCCCAAGCACTCGAACATTAGATTCGAAGTCATTGGCTTCGAAACGCAGAAGCTGCAATATCCCAAGCGCAAGGAGATTGATGGCTTCGACGCTGTCTTGGTTTCTGGATCTCGTATGTTTTTGTTCTCGATGTCACTTATGAAATATTGTTGACATCCTTTGTTTTCTTTTTCGTCATTTCATAGCCGAGGATGCATACTCCGACGCAGAGTGGGTCACCAGGCTCCTCCTCTTCCTCCAGGAGGTTGGAAATAACCACCCGAAGATCCGCATTTACGGTATGTACCTTTATTTTCCCAGCTCCACTAGAGTTACATTAATTAATACATGACACATAGGTATCTGCTTCGGCCATCAGATTGTCTGTCGCTCATTGGGCGCTGTTGTTGAGCCTAATGGCGGAAGATGGGAAACTGGTCTTACCAAAGTCAACACGACCTACATGGGCAAACTGTTGTGGGGTGTTGAAAGCATGGTGAATAACGAAATATTCTTTTGCGCGAGAATTACATTTCTCATCTTCATTCCTTTAGAACTTGATGCAATTCCATCAGGATCACGTCATTCTCGACTCCCTCGCTGACTACTTCACCACCGGGGAGCTCTATCTTCTTGGTGCCACCAGACGCACTGACTGCCAAGGCGTTGTCAAATTCTACCCCTACTACGAACAAACCGACAGGGCCGACGAGCTCGTCAACAGGGTTCATATCATGACCACTCAAGGCCACCCCGAATTCACCGAGCAGATCGTCACTGAGATTCTGCGCCAACGTCACGAGAAGGGAACCATCACCGACGATGCTCATCAGGAATACTTCGGTACCAAGGGACACTTGTCCGAGACCGAACCTGTCATCAAGAACAACACCGGATTGAGGTGGCAGAAGCACTACGATGGTGTTCGTGTCATTGGAAGGACCTTCTGGAGAATGTTGGGTGTCAGCTATGGAGATGAGCACCCACCTAAGGTCCCTGCTTAGTCGCCCGGATTAGATACTCTGCATTGTCGAATGTTAACGAACACTGCTTCATTTTTATTTCCGTCTTCCACTGCTTCATTTAGATGTGCGCATTTGCGAGACACGGACTCAGTTGTACCTACTCAGTGAAGGTCGGATCAGGTAATGACCGTCATTCACGCTGACTTGTGAGCTCAGGTGTTCGTCTCGAATACCGAGCTTCCATGTCAAAACTTAGTCCTTGATTCCTCGGTTCAAGTACGACGTTCCCGCCAGGGTAAGAGTGATACCTCTCCTGCACAATTTGTATATTGAGATCCTCCCTGTGACAACACCGATGTTGGTGGCGCATACAACTATTCAGTATCGAATCCATGCCCCAGATGGTGCTCGATGATGAGGCTGACTCGACGTTTGACTTGCGATAGACTGCAAAAGATATACCCAATCGTTCCGACATCTTGGCGGACGCGACTAGAGCTATTTATTTATTATTTGAAATTTGAGGAGCGTCCGAGTCATCACCCAACTTTTGAAATCATTTGGCACTGCTACCGATAAGTGTGCACTGGCAGATTAGACGGAGACTCACTGCATGTACATACGGGCGAAGATCAATATCCTAAATCATGGTAAACGATGCAATTGCAAATGGCTCGATGCCTAGAATCTCGGAAGCGAAATCATAATGATCTCCCCAGACATGATCGTGATGCCTCAAATCCAGAAGACGATGGTCACACTCCGATCCTCGATGACGAGCCTTCCTCGGGCAACCCCTATCCTGCACTAAAAATGTAGTCTCGCTCCTAGCGTGACCCTCAGGGTAACATGATCTTATCAAATGACCGCACAAGTGGTCGGGTGCAAGGGATTGGCAGCAATAAGCGGCCAACCCCTGGTTTGTGAGACCGAAGGAGAACGCGGACGGCTCCCCTGTGCACGCGAGCTCGCATTTGGCTCACCGTGCGGTTGTTTGAGTTCTGAATATGTTATGCACGGGTTTGAGGTGGGCAGGATATTTTAGAAGAGAGATTTCGACACCTTACGCGCTCGAAATCGGAGAATCAAGACAAGAGGGTGTCGTGACTCTTGTTTAGTGACATACTCCCCTGTGACAGATCACTTGTTCGCGAGAAATCGCATACCGAACCTGTCATCAAGAACAACACCGGATTGAGGTGGCAGAAGCACTATGATGGTGTTCGTGTGATTGGAAGGACCTTCTGGAGAATGTTGGGTGTTAGCTATGGAGATGAGCACCCACCTAAGGTCCCTGCTTAGTCGCCTGGATTAGATACTCTGCATTGTCGAATGTTAACGAACACTGCTTCATTTTTATTTCCGTCTTCCACTGCTTCATTTAGATGTGCGCATTTGCGAGACACGGACTCAGTTGTACCTACTCAGTGAAGGTCGGATCAGGTAATGACCGTCATTCACGCTGACTTGTGAGCTCAGGTGTTCGTCTCGAATACCGAGCTTCCATGTCAAAACTTAGTCCTTGATTCCTCGGTTCAAGTACGACGTTCCCGCCAGGGTAAGAGTGATACCTCTCCTGCACAATTTGTATATTGAGATCCTCCCTGTGACAACACCGATGTTGGTGGCGCATACAACTATTCAGTATCGAATCCATGCCCCAGATGGTGCTCGATGATGAGGCTGACTCGACGTTTGACTTGCGATAGACTGCAAAAGATATACCCAATCGTTCCGACATCTTGGCGGACGCGACTAGAGCTATTTATTTATTATTTGAAATTTGAGGAGCGTCCGAGTCATCACCCAACTTTTGAAATCATTTGGCACTGCTACCGATAAGTGTGCACTGGCAGATTAGACGGAGACTCACTGCATGTACATACGGGCGAAGATCAATATCCTAAATCATGGTAAACGATGCAATTGCAAATGGCTCGATGCCTAGAATCTCGGAAGCGAAATCATAATGATCTCCCCAGACATGATCGTGATGCCTCAAATCCAGAAGACGATGGTCACACTCCGATCCTCGATGACGAGCCTTCCTCGGGCAACCCCTATCCTGCACTAAAAATGTAGTCTCGCTCCTAGCGTGACCCTCAGGGTAACATGATCTTATCAAATGACCGCACAAGTGGTCGGGTGCAAGGGATTGGCAGCAATAAGCGGCCAACCCCTGGTTTGTGAGACCGAAGGAGAACGCGGAC
>KQ962312.1:92678-114919 GCA_001563735.1 Leucoagaricus sp. SymC.cos | reverse complement strand
TGCACACGTATCAGGAAGAGCTGAGCCACTCTAAGATCTCCACCAACTTGTTAACCATCAACTCGCAATGCGCTTTACCACTGCCATCTTTGCCCTTGCCTCGTTCGTGTCTCCCTTCGCCGCGAGAGCTGCACCTCAACCTCCTATTCCTCCGCCAGGGGTAGACACCAATATCTTTATACAGAGGGAGCTTAAGAACCTGATATTACTCCAACCCATCTAGCTCTATTGCTGTCCTGAAACTGGTCCAAACGATTGGCTTCTGATTGAGCGACAAGTCGGCCCTTACTACATTTATTGCATATAAGTTGGAAAGTCATGCTCTCTGAGGCTGTATGTACTATCGTGTCACTTGAAATACTCATTCTGCCTCTCATAGCTACGGTGACGAGACCGAATCAGTGGGCTGCTATTTTGTGAGTTGACAAAGTATCGTCAACTTTTTTCATTCGGATGATCTGATATTGGCCATACAGAATCCATCTTCTGGGACAGGATCGACAATTCCCGGCTGTCCATCTGACGCCATTCCAAATCCTAATCCACCAGCCTGCCCAGTATGATTCGCCGGTTTGCCTGATGCATTATGAGAAGAAGTAATCATAACAGGCTCTTCTGTTGTCGAAGTGTGCTTCAAGTTCGTGTGATGAGAGTAATTCAGAACGGTATACTGTCACTTAGCTCTCACCAATAAATAATAAAAACACATAATCCATGCTTCAGAGTAGAGGTTTGTATGCAAATTGAGTGAATGTGGCAAAAGGAAACATACTAGATACGTAGTCATAAGTATGTACGCCAAAAACTAAAATCAAACGAGTCTGAACTTTGAAGCACTGAGAACCTTCTCTGGGAGTCGACATCGTCATGGAAGTGGCATTTGTCTCACGAACATATGACCCCTTTCGGCCTGGGAAAGACATTACCAAACAAGGAAGATCCCTACCAGCTCCTCACTTGACACGGCTCGTCATAATGCATTTCACCGCAATCATACTTTCTCTGACGTCGTTCATTTCTCCCTTGCTCGCGAAAACTACATCTCATCATACCGTACTTCCGCCAAGCGTGAGTATGAGAACATTGCTGTAGATTGGGTACTAGAAATTGAAGCAGCCCCCGCGATTTTGGCTTTATTCCTGCCCCGAAACTGGTCCTAATGGCTGGCCTCTGCGTGAGCGCCAAACAGGTCCTTTCTGGATATATTGCATGTACGGTCGAGCTTCACCTTCTTTCTTTCATCTGGTAGATTTGCTACTTATACTCCCGATTTCTTAGATATGGCGATGAAAGCAATTATGTCGGCTGTTTAATTGTGAGCGGATAGATTTCGTCGTCATTCTCTATCAAATTAACACTATGGTGTACAGGATCCGACTACAGGATTAGGCGCTTCAAAATTCCTTGGTTGTCCTTGAACAGCTGGCCGCTGCCGAGAATCCTCGTCCTCTGACCTCTCGAGCGTGGTCTGCTTACTGCTAATGGACCGCGAATTACAACTTGAGATCGCATATGTTCGTAGCATGCTCTTGTACACGCACGGTCCATAGAATAGAATCATGATCCACCTGATTTCAGCTGTCTATATCAAGCTTCAGAGCACTTATAATCTGACTTGCTATGTGAAGCGACGTTATTGTCATCCATTTCGCGTGCAGCAACAGTACAGGAATTCAATGCGTGGTCAATGAAGAACGTTTCTGTTATCGGAAGAAATCATCCAAGGATCTCCACTTAGCCACTCGTGGGCGTTGGAAAGACGCCATTAACCTGGGTCCCAACAGTATCCTTCGGAACGCTGGCAAGCTTGTCCGCTCCTCTACTTCTCCCCTTCCCCTTGCCGTTTATTTCGTGATTCATATGAGTAGTTTTGAGTCGGAGAACTCGACTAGCTTCCTCTGCAGCAATTAGCTTGACCTCATCTTGTGTCAAAGCCCCTCTGTACTCGTCCACCGCAGATGCTTCCACCTTCCCATCCACAACCACACTGCACTTGACGGCCCCTTTCTCCTTCTCAAATTTCCATTCTAACGTCTTTGCATGCTTCGATGCCCACTGTGAGATGCGCGATACTGGGTGCCAAACATCCACGTTGTCGTTCACAATACGTTCGAGCACCGGTAATATGCCAAGGGTCGCGATTACGTTTCTAGTGAGGCCGATGTCTCCGCCGGAATCAAGGAAAACGGCACCGAGGACAGATTCAATGATATCGCTGAAAAATTTCGGTGCTTGGAGTTTGGTGAGCGCAGCCCAGGGGAACATGGTATCGTGTTGAAGTGATTTCTCGATCTCATCTTTTCTCTTGCGAAACCGGGAGAACGTATTAGCTTGGTCGTCCATGACACGGGTATTCGAGTGAAGCAAACATTTCCAAAGGAAGATTTCCTGAGAATCCGCCTCCTCTTTAACAATCCCTTCAATGACGTGAGGGAGTGTCGCGTCGAATTTGACGGAGGTTTTCAAGCAGATGAAGGCGAGGAAGTGGATGTTGACGATTGAGGAGCGGCGGAGATGGATGTGTCCAGGGCTATAATTTTTCCCAGGAACATGGTATAAATAATCTGTGACCACCATGTCGAGGACAGAGTCTCCGAGGAATTCCATTCGTTCGTAAGATACGGTTCGAGCGTCTTGTTGGTAGCTCGCATGTGTGAGTGCTTCGAGTAGAAGAATTTTTCGTTTGAACACGTATCCAAGCATTTGTTCAACATAACAAAGCGCTGGTGGAATATTGACATCTGCTTCTACACTGGAAAGAAAGTGTATAATGCGCTGGGGAGGGGGAAGCCATCTGATTCCGAGGTTGAAGAGTTTTGCACATTCATAGCCAAGAGCGAAACCTCCGTGAATATAAGCGGCGCCAATGAGGGACTCTACGACGTCGGCAAGCGCTAGATGTATTATGTCAGAAAAGCCCCTTGATCGAGTTTGCTACTCACTTTTCGTCGAAAGGTCCTGCTTTTTGGCTTTCTTCTTCTTCTTGAAATTGGCGGATTCCATGTTACGACTCGATTCCTCGGAAAGAGCGACCTCAAGCTCTGATTCCTCGAGAGCCATTGGTTGGGGTTCGACGTCGGGCTTGTCGGCAATCTCCGCGGGCCCGAGAAGCGCCTTAGCTACATATTTCGGCTTCCATTTGCGCCCCAA
The DNA here is from genome assembly GCA_001563735.1 of Leucoagaricus sp. SymC.cos. Classification (NCBI taxonomy): domain Eukaryota; kingdom Fungi; phylum Basidiomycota; class Agaricomycetes; order Agaricales; family Agaricaceae; genus Leucoagaricus; species Leucoagaricus sp. SymC.cos. The sequence continues at coordinate 111,769 of KQ962312.1, read as the reverse complement.
CATAACGTCTACGGAGAGGCGGTCAGTTTATACTCTAGTCAGAAAAACCGGATTCAGCGATGACATACCCCGTACTATCCACTTGAATAATCTCCGTTTGATGTCCTCCTTCGCCAATCTCACATTCGAAACGGTGTGATCCTTCTTTTTAGTTAAGTAGCCTTCGTGCCAAAGCGGATATTCGAGCAGCAGTTGTAATACAACCAGGAACTTCAACACCGTATCACCCAGCGTCTCCAACCGCTGATAATTAAAACGTTCTCCTGCGCTTGACGCTGTCATTGCGTTGGCGAGCAATTTCAAGGGAATAACACGTAAGGACGGTGCAGAGCTGAACAATTCCGATCGGAGCGACGTCATTGTCAAAGCGTGGCCGATGGAACGAAGCACTGAAGGGAGGAGGAAGGCGTAATCAACCTCATCTTGGGAGACGAAGGCGATAGCGCTGAATTCAGGCATGAGGAAGCCATCAGAAAACTCATGAACAGGATGGTCTGGACTACGAGCTTGAGTCGGCACCAGGAAGTTGCGGCGAGGATGGAATGGTTTGACGACCAGAAGAGGGTATTTGACCTCAATAGGGGATTCATCTTCTGAGCGTCGTCGCCGAGTTTTCCTGAGCCCTTCCTCCTCCTCTTCCGTCAGCCTGGCCGTTCTCCAACCGACAAAACGATATGCGCGTCCCCAATCTTTAAGAACGAGTACAGGATCCCAAGTATAATTGAATGATTCACCGAAGGTACGAGCATTAACGGCATACTCCTTTTGATAGTTCCTCACTTCTTCCTCCTTCCTCAGCTCCTCCAGCCATGCCCGACGCTGAACCCAGATATCACTATCGCTAGCGGGAGTTTCCGGGTAAAAAAGATATGCGAAGTCGAGATTGTCCCATTCCATTCTCGCCCAATTCAAGCTCCAAAAAACACGCCTCGTATACTCCTTTGCCCTCGTCACGATATCTGCGTTCTCGGATACGCTCCCAACGGGGGTCAATGTGACTTGAGTAGGTCCACCTTTCCCAGGTTGGTACAAGGTCAACCCGTCAACCGCGCGCAATTCCACAGTTTCCGAGCGAGTAAGCAGCACCAAAGGAGGCAAGTCACCGATACAGAGTCGTGAGGTGTACCAGAGCTTGATTGGTTCCGAACCGTCAGAGCCCACCGGTGCCCAAGGATCTATCTGCAAGTCGACATTCGCCATTCCAGCCCTCTTGTCCACATCCTTCAGCATCTCTAGCAAGTCTCCTTCTTTCTCGGGTTCCATAAGGCTCATCAAAGGCAACAGATGCTCGTTCAAGAGCCCTGCCTTGTATAGTCCAACATACGCTCTGAAAGCAGCGTGACGATGAGCAGAAACTTTCGTAGGGTATATTCTCGGCACCGTGAATTCACGACAGGCACGCGGTAGGGTACGGGGTAGTGTGACGGTTGAGCCCCAAGGACCATTGTAGACAGGCGGAGGAGACGGCCTACCACCGGAGCTTGCGCTCTCGTGCCATCCGATGGGCATCTCGGCAGGATCTATGTCATATATCGGGCGGGTATCAACGTGAGAAGTGCCCGGAATGATGGCGCAAAAGTGAGCCAAATGAGCGATAGCCGAGTGTAAATTACACCTAGCGCTGAAGAGTAACAAGTGAACATCCCATTGACCTTTCAATGACGACGACAGCTTACCCAGTAGACTTGACTTCAAAGACCTCGTCTTCTTCATCCTCTTCCATACCATTCATGATATCATTTTCCATTGCTAGGTCTCTCATGGGATCTTGATATAGTTCGACCATCTTCCTTTCCAGATCCTCCCATTTCTGCAAGTCTTGTTGACTTCGGCTTCCGCGAGCGAACATGAGGGTGAAGGTGCTCCTCTTCCTTCTGGCGCGTCCACGGCTTTGAGCCCAGCTCGCCATGTTTGGGGGTAAGTCCCATCGGATGACGCTTCCGCAGGCTTGAATATCGAGACCCTCCTCCGCAACAGCCGTCGCGATGATAAGGTTCAGTTCACCGGATCTAAAATCGGCCACCGTTTCCTCCTGGCCTTCTCGAGCGAGTTTGCGTGTGATATCAAGAAAACTGTGACGGTGAGCATTATCGGAGGTGCCAAGAAGGATACCAATACGAAATTGGCCTCGGGTGAAAGGGTGATGATTGAGGACCTCAGCGAGGGCAAGGACAGAATCGCGCCGTTGGACGAAGATGAGCCCCGAGTAGACGTCGCCGCGCTCCTCAGTCTCGCATTTCTCGGTAAGAAGGGCGGTGATGAGTTGTTGGACCTTGTGGGAGGATTCGCCCATGATATCGTCCGGGTGATACGAGATCGGCGTTAGGATGATTGAGTTGAGAATTTTCAAAAGGTAGTCCTTCTCTGTCGGCTTCCAGGTCGTCATGATGTTATTGTAGGGATTGGCGGCATCTTTGGCCTTCTCAATGACACGCCAGATGAACCAGTCTGCGGCCCAAGGACCCAAGTCGAAAAGAATATCAGCGGCCGCACGTTCAAAATCACGGAGACCCTTCAAGGTGAAAGTATTTTTGTTTCGAATAGTGGTTGAAAGCTTCTGGTCAGTGCGGTTATATTCCGATGAATGCGGAGGAGCTGAGCTGAGCTGTTGGCGCAGGGAAATGACATAGGGATCTTCTTCGACTTTGAGAGACTGGACGATATTCGATATCGATGCGAGGTTGGTAGAGAACGGAGGGGTTTCCCAGAGTTCGTACATCACGTGTTGAAACACGGGACGGTGAACGAAGGACTCAAGTTCAGTCCGGTTGAGGCGGGGCGAGCGGATGATGCAATCTAGGTTCTTTTCAAGCATACTGACGAAGTGAATCAGACCATGTACATAACGTTCAATGATTAAGATTCTTACTAGAACGCCCTTTCAACGTTGCCGCCATAGATAGGACTGGCAGTGAGACCCATCACAAACGGGCGGAAGACTTGACTGATCCCATAGATGCGATTACTTGCTGGCTGCTCTGGGATCGTGTGGTAGAACTCGAGCATAATCCTGGCATACGGATGATCCCCCGTTGCATGATGCGCTTCATCGAAAACTAAAATGCTAATATCTTTATCGAGGTCAATGTAGGCATGACGAAGGGCATCTAAGAAGACCTGAGGCGTTGAAACGATGACACGATGGGTCTGAAGGACTTTCTCCCACACAGCTGCCGATTTCCATTGTTCTGGTTGCAAAGCACCAGAAACCAGACCAACGGAAACTGGTAGATATGTCTGGATGACGGCTTTCTGCTGGGCGCACAAAGCCACAGTGGGCGCAAAGAACCACGCAACCTGGAGGGGAGTGATCAGCGATTTCAACAATCGTACTTGCTTATCGCGTACATACTTTGCTTGGTTCTCGTTCTACCTCGTGCTTGATTCTAAGAACAGCAATGTGGGTCTTTCCAGAGCCCGTATCCATTGCTATGATGACATTCTTCCTGATACTCTCTTCCAGCATTTCTTGCTGATATCCTCGAGTAGCGGGGGCATTCGCGTCAGGTGGAGGGAGAGGAATAATCATTCTTGTTCCGGGGTATATCAAAGGTAAAGAAATTCCTCTGGTGTCACCCTGGAGGAGAAGACCAGAGGAGAAGATAAGAAGACGAGTGTTGAGGTCAAGTTTATATAGCCAGAGACAGGTGTATCAGCCAATCAGCTACGTGTTCGATTGCCACGATCCATGTGCTGATTCGACGGCTATTCTTAGGTAGCCTGGAATCTTATGTCAATTCCGTGATGCTTCAAGGCAGCAAAAGAAGAAAGGAGCGCGACAGAGGGAGCGAGAGATTCAGAACTCGAGTGGGTGGGACAAAATTGTCACGAGGAAGAAAGCCACCGGACAATGGTCGGATCACTTTCCGGCATTTTCCGCCGCACACCAAGTCCTGATATTTTGAGAATGTTCCAACCGCTGACCGCACTTTCGCAGGCTCTCGTTGGTTTCGAGAGTCTACTATGTATCGTCTTGCGACCTCATGTATGCTGAGTCAGAAAGTTCCTGAGCCCGTTTGTCACCGGTTCTGCGATCCTACTCAGGCACGTGGCAAGGGGGAACCACATTGGCCGCCGCACAAAGCCACCAACGAGATTTTTGCGTCTTCATCATCGCAACCAAACAGCCACAACATGACATGTTGCTCCACTTGTATTGTTCGCTCCTAGCAGAGGGCGATGAGCGTCCCCATGACAAGCTTAATCAACCGAGAAGAAAATTTGACAACGACGACTCCAATCACCCGAAGATCGTTATCGAGGGTTCAGCTATTGAGGCCTTGACACCAATGACAGCGGGAGCACTATTGTTGCCATAAACTGGTCTGTAAAAGCAGGAGGAACCAACATCTCATTGACTGGTTTCCGCCCCCAAGGCGTTTTAAGTCTACACATCAGGATTATCGTGAAGTCATTTGCTGAGCTTCAGCTAGCGGGACCCGATCCAAGGTATGATGCGAACGGGGATTCTCGCTGATTACAATCAGCTTTGGACCAGGCCGATGCGAACCTTCCATTTATTATGCTTGCCAAACCATTGACCCTGGATTAGACGCCGTCGAAAGATCGAATACACACAACCAAATGAATCGATGAGGTTAGGCCCTCTCTCTGTTATAAAAAACGTGTCGTTAGGTTTTGGTTGGCCATTCACCCTTGTTTCCTCTTTGCTGCCATGATTGCTTTCACTTCTGTTCTTGCTCTTGCTGCCACCTTGGCTGCTACCTTCTCTCAAGGTGCGTCTTCGATACATCTCAAGGATGTCCAAACTGATTTTGTATTTCTCAGTTGCGGCCAACCCCGAAAATGCCATTCACCAACTCCTCGCTCGCCAGGGTACCAGTGGCCTTGACCCCAGCATGATCCCTTCACAATGTCGCGACCAGTGCTCCTCTTTGGTCACCGCTATGGGCCAGGTAGAATAATCTAGTCTCTTGAATGCACACATATTCTGACCTGCTTTATCTAGAACTGTGACCTCAGCTGCATCTGTGGTTCGACCATGGCGAACAACATGGTTTCATGCTTGCAGTGCGACGTTAGCATCGTCGGTGCTGACACTGCTGAAAGTTACTACAACCGTGCGTTTTATCTATCCGACCGAGTCTGTAAGGTCAAGCTGAATTATTCATTACTAGAGTATGCTAATGCTTGCAAGTCTGCTGGTCAAAGCGTTCCTGCCTTCACCGCATCTGGTGGTTCGTCTGGATCTTCCGGCTCATCAAGCTCCACTGGCAATGGAAACTCTAGCAACACTGGCAGTGGCGTAAAACAGGCTAGCGGTGCCCCCCGTACTCGGCTGGCCGGCGCTGGTATAGTTGGCGCCCTTGCCACTGGCCTTTTTTTGGTTGCATGATTACTTCGTGAAGCGTCCCTCAGTCATTCCTAGCGACATCGCTCCTTACCTTCACACTTTCGCTATAAACATGTACTTACCCTCCGTACTATCAATTCGCACCACTGCGATTAATCAAGACAACTTCCTTGCTTTTATTCCATTTTCATGAACTACTCAGCGTGTGGTTGACCTAAGGCTAAGCTTTTTCAAACTTAGTTATGCTGAATCAGAAACCGTTCGGGGAATACAAGAACACCACCGAGTGTATATTTTTAAATAATATCAGGATTAAGTTTATTTATCTTGCTAACAAGGCATCTTCCCAATGTCTCCATCACCCCTTCTCATTGATTTCAGAGGCGCATCTGATTATATTTTCCCATCCAGCTTTTGACCCCAATTGCACCGCTTTGACTAAGAAGTGACCCGCTGTCGCCTTTTGCTCACAGTCTGATATAAACGGGAGGGAGGTCAGAGGACCAGGCGAGTCATCGGCTCCTGATCCTCACTCCCTCATCAGCTCATGGACTTCGGAAATACAGGACCAAGGATTTTCAGATCCATTTGTGTATATTCAGCCCTTGCTGGCCTCTGCTTCCTCAGCTTGTTCGCTTGTCGAAACTCTCGTGAGAATCAAAACCTAGCTAAATTCATGCTTGGGCTTCCGCGGATTTGGATACATTGGATACAGAAAATCCGATTTAATGTGTTTGAAACCACATCCGGCATGTGAGCTTGATAAGCTATTCGATGGCTCAAACGCATCAGACACGTCGACAGGCCGCTTCTATCTATGCAGCGGCACGTGAACAACCCCACTCTTTAGAAACTTAGAAACAGAAATTGCTTAGCAACGCGAAATCTTCTGACGAGGTGAAACCAAGCAGAATAGTTTATCGTCAAAAGATGTCGGTCCTGCTTTCATGCTCTCAATCCCCCCACGGACTCGCTGACTCCGGTTAAAAGTCTGTCAGAAACAAAATCTCTGGCAATCAATCTCCTTTGTTTTTTTGTTGACTTGTGTCGATCAAGAACGCTGTAATTTCGCGAGTCGTCGTATTATACTTATTCTCCAGCTGCCAACGGAGCCAAGCAATTATAAATATAAAAGAAGTTTGAGAGGCTGACAAACCAATTAAGATGTCTGAGGATCGTTATACAGCTTCAACCTTCCTGGGAACTTCGACCTTGGATACGTTCGTGACTGACTGATTTGCAGAACGTTTTGCGCTGAAGGATGTGCTTCTATTGTTTCATCTCAGTTACTTCGAAGGAACCGTACCAAATCGGGCGCTGTTTTTGTGATAATTTCACCAGTCACCGATAATGGGCGTGTTCAAGCTTATGAAAAAACGAAGCGCGTATTCGTTCCCTGGCAAGGGTTCAGAAGGAAGAAAACATTGTCACTTCCGGGGACTTCAGGCACCGCGTATACAGCTGGTATATTAGCTATGTTCTCACAAAAAGTCAAGGCCTGACGCCGCATTCGACCGGTACATTGATTTTCAGTGACAGGTTGATGGTTACGCTTCTTTATGAGCTTTTGAGTGATGCCAAATGCACAAGCTCGGATCTTCTCTACTGCCTCAATCCAGCCCAATTTCCCGGTATCACTCAGTCCAAGTCAATTATCATGCCTTCTACCCTCCTCCTTCTCTATGCAGTATCCCTGACCAGGGATGCGATGCGTTATCCGGAGGCTCGAACTCAGCGGCAACTCAGCAATAGCCCCTTGTTGTCTGACAACACCACAGAACGACTCCCCAATTGTACACTCAAGATTCTGCTAGTATTTTGCCGCAGCTTGGCAATGAATCTGCTTGCTTGCAGAACGTGTTTCACTTGACGTCTGCTCCAAAACGAATCTCACGTTGAACGGATGCGATTGTTCTTGGTAGCCCATCGGCCCACCATGGTCTATGTTCCTAATCAAATGATGCACACAGCGCCTCTTAACTCCTATATCGGGCACACGCCACTGTACATATGAGGAGCCATACTGCCCCTTACACATTGTAATTGACGCTAGTGTGCTTCCCATATCTTTAGTAGATATGGTCCGGTCTGTTGAATCCTATGTTGAACTTGAAGGAGAAAAAAACCATAAACTCACCTCCGTTCGTCCATCCCTGGCTATTTTATTGCTCCCCAAAATCGAAGAATCACCCGGATTCAGTCAGTGTACTTGACGTTCAACAATCAAGTTTCGATTAATAAACTGTTTCACATAGAATTTGCATCCTTCAAACCCTCGGGGTACTTCGATCTGGGATATTTAATGACTGTCAAAAGCCTCATTATCTGCACAATGACCGCGGTTTCTATGCAAGTTCTCATTCTTTATGCAACATTTTTGTCAGAGCTGTTTACGTTAGTTGGATGGTTTTACGACAACAAACCTCAGACACGCCAACCTCACGCTCTCGGCCTTCTCATTAATCAAGGGAAAACACTCACTCTCCGCTCGCCAAGTTACGATTCCAACTGTTGTCAACCCGAGCTTGATTCCGTCACAGTGCGGAAGTATATGCGAGCCAGCTAACACAAGGCCTGATTGTGCAATTATTTGTAAAACATTTGGATTCCTCTTCCTTCCACTACTAACAATGTCCAAACTGTCATGTAGTGCAGAAAGTTGCATATGTAGTAGTCGGATAAGCGATTCAATAACGGGATGCTACCAATGCGCGATCAGTGCAAGCGGGATAGACAATTCGGTCCCCGTTATTCAGATTTGCTATGATGGTGAGTCAAGCATATGCCCCATTAACTGACTTTACCGTCTGATTTGAATTAGGCCGTGCCAACTTGTGTAGGATTGGGGGTTTTCCTGTACCTTCTTTTGCATTCAAACCAAGCAACAAGCCAACTACGGGCCCTTCAATACCCTGAATATCCTGAATACCATCTGTTCAAATTCCTTCCGTCCCTTCGGCACCATCGATTCCTTCTAACGATTCTCCTGTTCCTTCAGTCGCCTCCAACAGCGGTTCGTCAGGGACCAGTGGTGGGTTCTTCTTCCTTGAGCTTAGGTAGTTCTTCCGGTAGGTCCACTTGCATTTCATGTAGCTCGAGACTCAGCAACAACCGCCTCGAACATGGCAAGACGAGCTCTCATGAGTCTGGGTGTCGGCGGAGGTTCCGTCGGAGTTACGTGTAGTATCAGTTCTGACTCCCATTCGTGCGTCCAATTCGAACTTCTTCTGGGCGCCCCAGGATCATTGGGCATTGCGCTCTGCTTACTGTTCTAGAACTCTTAAGTAGTCCAGTACCCATCACTTTAATCACCACATTTTATGAGCTTCGGTAGGCATACATGTTCATGAACCAAGAATAGCTTTCGGCAATGAAGGACGCGCTGACGCCGATCAATTCAGTCACGCGCCTTGTCCCAGAGTCATCAATTCATTGGAGGCAATCGCGGTCAGTGCGTGCCCTAGCGAGAACAGCCCCGTAACTCGTTTGAAGGCTATAAAATGGACATGGCTCAACGCACGGGCCCCATTACTACTTCAAGCCTCGTACGTTCCAGAATGCTCGTGCTTCCTGGTCTCTTCATTTTTGTCATTGCCTGTGTAACCTCCGCTCAGGGTGAGTACGACAAAGAACTCTCACCATACTCCATCTCTCAGCCACACGACAGCGACAACCATCCACAATATCAATTCTCTGGTCGCCCGGCAATCGAATACAACGAGTCCTGGTGGGATTGACCCGAATACGGTCCCTGACCAATGCAAGAACACCTGCCTTCCCATCAATGCACTGAGCGACGGGGTAGGTTGGTCCTCTAGACTATCATCGTCGACGATCGCTTATGCACTCTCGAGACATGTTCAACAATCGCCTGCATCTGTGGTAGTAACATAAGCAGCACTTTGTCTGGATGCTTGCAGTGCCTTCTTGATGTCAGCGGAGATCCTTCCGAGGTGTCAACGAGTCAGAACATCTATAACAGTGAGAAATAATGTCTTCGAATAATGACCGGAAAATGAGGCATTCTGACCACGTCTTACTAGACTATGCCAGTAGTTGCGCAACCGCTGGACAACCTGTCCCGAGTGTGACGTTCCAGATACAGGGAACGACAGGCAGTGGGCCCAGTGCGACTGTGACATTGACCGGTCCTATCTCCGCAACTCCAACAGTACCAGCTGGAAGCGTGGGAACAACTCGGAGTTCGTCGGGACCAGCCGTCTCGGGAACATCAAACTCGAGTGGCTCGAATGGTGGAAACGGTGGCGGGCTTGGACTAAACGGTGCCCCGCAATCATCGTCTATGAGCGGCCTTGCAGTTGTAATCTCCGCCCTATTCGCGCTTCTAGCGCTCACGATTTAGTTCTCATCACGACTTCCTGTTTCACAACACCGTAGTAGAATGTGGGCGGTAATTTACTTCACGGACTAGTAATGTATGCTCTTGCGAATGATGATGAAAGTTGAATATTGAATCTTCACTTCACAATCACACTGAAAATATACGTACTCACGTAGTATTCTCCTCTTTTAAACTGACGTTGTTCAGTCGGAGTGAAGGTCGCAGATAGTTTCGTATCTGAGATCTGCTCATTGACCAATTAACAAAGATTCCCATGACCTTGACATTGACAACCTTTCACAGATCAGCCATATATCTTACGTTACCAGGTTCAGTTTGATGAATATGAGAAGTAAAGAGTCAATCAAATGTTCTGCTACTGTCACGATAAGCACGGAGTATGAGTGTTTGTCCCGCCGATACATTTAATGGGCCAACGGCCCGCGGGAAATCCCAAGCCACATATTGAGAGCTCTGACCCATTTGTAGAACTGAGCAGGGTTGCACTGAAGACAAACGAAGGGTCTCATCCCGACCTGTGCAGTCATTCGTAACGCTCTTATTCGTAAAGTCTCAGTTCCATAGCACCGAAACGTAAGGCAAGAATGCGTTAAGAGCGAAATCCATCTATAGATGAACGATGATGTAGTGACAATATTATCGCGAGGCGAATTGTTAGCGCAGCCTCTAAAATATGAACACGCCCTCTTTGTTCTAATGCTAGCCTGTGGGTTACTCGACAACCCTACGTTATTAGATAGCCTGGACAACTCAGCAAGATTCAAACTCAACTCAGGAACATGTTAATCAAACGCAATAGATAAGTTGGTAATAATGGCGAACTCATACACAACTCCACATCATGTGCTCGCGATGCCTTTGTCGGACACACCCGTTAGATCTACTAAAACATTCCCTTGCGGCACGATTCCCGATGCGAATCGAATGAAGCCCATCATGCCAAGTGAGCCCCGCGTCCAATCTCAAATGAGAGGATGTGAGCGATGATAGTATAAAGCGAACTAAAAGCAAGACGTGCTTCGAAAGTCGTAAACGGATTTCAGCAAAATGTTGACTCTTGTTCAGTATTTGGACTTTAGCTTTTTGTAATGCTCTTCTCGTCCGAAATAAGGACATGAAAGCCCTCTAGTTGCTATTCTTACTCTCCATGGACTTCAACGAGACTCAAAGCAGAATTCTCCCATCAGATATTTCGTCAATGAACTCCAGGGGATCATGGTGTAGAGCCGAAAGTCCCGTGGCATTTGGAGCGAGTATGTAGTCATTCCAATACGGGAAAGTTCTCAATTAAACTGATAATCGATATCAGCAGTGCTGGGGGTACAAGACAGGACGATATTTGGGGTTCATGCTCTGGCAATTTGTATGTTTGGCGGGAGAAATGCGGGAACGAAAACGCAGGATCAAGAGCCAACCCACGCGTCAGAATGGATGCGCATGTTCTTTGAGGACGATTTCTTCCCGCATTGGCAATCTGGATTCCGGCCTGAGGGGGATAAGGGACTGTATTTCATCGCGCTGAATATATGGACGACGGAACAGGCCTTTTAGTCTGCATATAACGCTTTCAGGCAAATTCTTCCTGAGTATCGAAAACATATATTGCAAGGGTTCGATGGCTTAAGCCTGAGGCTCGGAATGTGTCGTCGGCATTCAAGGTCACTGTACACTGGGAAAGATCCGGTCGAGTGGTAGGGATTCGCCGCCGCAATATTTGTGGATTAAACATCACAGACAGAGGGTGAAAACGGTTTCCGGGCTCTTTTAACACCGTTGGACTCGTAGACCAAGAAAGACGGCTCGGGTCTAGAAATGAAAGTCAACGGACCGTAGGGTACGTCTATTTTTGTTCAATGCAAAGCTGATAGATGACGTTTGTCAGAGAAGAGTGTTCCCCTTTCCGCTTGAAAGTGACAAGCGTGAGCGGCGACGTTGACATCGAGAACGGACAACGATCAAGGACTGAGTAAGCTTGGAACACTTCAAGGACCTCATGACTAGAGTCTTTGCTAGGATCGCCGACATGGGGAACGAGAAGGATCTTCCACCTGAAAGACCAACGTGAAGAAGGAAACTATTCGTGAGATCGCATCGATCCTCATGCGAGAAGAAAGTCAGATGCAGCTCGCCAGAGGATCCGCAACTGATTGCCGAGTACTTGGTTCGCATGCGGAGAGTCGAGTTGTACCAGTTTTAAGGTACGCGACGAGTTGGCCAAGCTCACAGTCTGAAAATGGAAAGATGTGTGTGTGTGTATGCAGTAGCCTTTGGTGGTAGAGTTTGAGTAAACTTTCATGGTGCTAACCGAGAGCCTGACAAAGGAGGTGATCAGATATTGGTCAGCTTGATCCGAGTCTTGCGTAAGCTCCAATTGAAGGGACGGCATTCTTACGTAGGCAATAGGCAGCGAAGACAAACGATTGCAAGTCGTTTTGCAACATATAGGGCTGGCCGATGGCGATAGCGAGTTGGAAAACGTGCACTGCGCGTCATGATGGAGCTGGGTGATACAGCAGAAAGGTAATAATAGAACACAGATGAAAAAGGAACAGAATGAGGCGACAAAGTGACAGAGATCACGTGGTATCTCGCCATAATCGCTAATCTCGGATCCGGTCTCGGTGGGCCTGCTTACATTGTAGGCGCGTCTACAATTCCTGGTTGCATATATAATCCCCTTGGTATTCCCTACGTTAATCTATTCCCCATCCTCTTAATCTCTAATGGCACCTGCTTTAGACCTCCGACATACCACCGTCTCTAACAGCCATGTTAACGGCGTTTCTAAAAAGCACCATCCGGTTGAAGGCTTCAGTACACGAGCCATCCACGTCGGTTCGGAACCAAATCTTGAAACTGGCGCCGTAGTACCACCCATTTCACTGGCCACGACTTACAAACAGGACGCCATTGGTGTTCACAAAGTATGTATATGGATTTTTCTTACCGACATGATCGTGTTGACAGACCGACTCAGGGCTTTGAGTATTCTCGCTCTTCGAACCCCAACCGTGATGCCTTAGAACGTACACTTGCTTCAATCGAACTAGGCGGAGGGCATGCGCTTGCGTTCGCATCTGGTTCTTCCACAACGGCAACTGTCCTTCAGTTACTTGGGCCTAATGCCCATATCATCAGTGTCAATGATGTTTATGGTGGAACTTTCCGCTACATGTCCCGTGTCGCTAAAGAGAACCAGGGCTTAGAGACGACTTTCCTTGACTTGGAGAACCTAAGCGAAGATGGTGCGGAGCTCCTGAATGAAATTCGTGATAACACTAGAGTGAGCACACGGCCCGTATCTACCGAGATGGAATATTCTGATTACGACTACTTGATAGCTTATCTGGATCGAGACGCCAACGAACCCGACGCTTCGGTTGATATCCATTCAGTCAATCCGCGCCCACATCTCAAAATTAGAAAACCCACCCCTCATTCTCGTAGACAACACCTTCCTCTCGCCATTTTATTCATCTCCCCTATTGCTTGGTGCCGACATTGTCCTTCACTCTCTCACGAAGTACATTAACGGACATTCTGATGTCGTAATGGGTGCCCTTATTCTCCCCAATACTCCCTTCCACACGGAACTTGCAAGCAAGCTCCGATTCCTTCAGAACGCCATCGGCGCCGTTCCTTCCGCATACGACTCCTGGCTAGCACAACGAGGTGCCAAGACTCTCGCTCTTCGAATGAAGGCGCATGGTGTGAACGCACTTGCTGTCGCACATGCCCTGAAGGCCAGCCCTCTTGTAGAAGAAGTCACATATCCTGGACTCGCCAGTCACCCACGGCATCACATCGCATGGGAATCACTGTCACCACACGCGAAGAAGTGGATCGAAGCATTGCCTGATCAATTGTCCAGCACGACTGACTTCCCTTATTCTGGCATGATCTCCTTCAGTATCAAAGGTGGATTAGAGGCCGCGGACAAGTTCTTGACCTCAACGCGTCTGTTTGCGTTGGCGGAGAGCTTGGGCGGTGTAGAGAGCTTGGCTGAACATCCCGCGAAGATGACTCATGGTAGTATACCTCCCGCGGAACGAGAGAAGCTTGGGATTAGCGATGGGCTGATTCGGCTGAGTGTCGGCGTTGAAGATGAAGAAGATCTTGTAGAAGATGTCTTGCAGGCTTTGGAGAAAGCTGCTGGGCATCTGGCGTGATGGCGCCAACTTCAATTTTACGGCTCCGTTTTGATACCCTATTGCTTTGTTATCCTTCGCTTTGACGATACATTGTAGAATATCTTTCAGGTTGACTTGACTTAGAATGACTCAAGTTGAACCTGCTCCACGACCATTAATCCCGAGTCTCATGCTACCCATGTATTGTCAAGCTCGTTTTTTGGTCTTGTGACGGTCTCCCTGGGTTCGCGATGATTCCAGACTATGTCGCATTCAAATCCTCGATTCCATGAAGTCTTGGAATCACACACGAATTGCTTCAAGTAAGGATGTATTCTCGAATTCGAAGTACTAATTGAGATATATATTGTGTATGAACGCCTAGGCATACGTAGTGTCAAAGGCCGCCAGGATGTGATCTCTGTAGGCAGTTCCGGTAGCGACAAGGTCCGCCTACTTTAATGCAAATAATCACGATCAAGATTATAGGGCTATCGAAACTGTTGTATATACTGCTTTATTAGTTGCTCATAACCATCATCTTTGTTTGTCTTACTACTTATTCTATTGGTTGTAAGCCTAATGCTAGGGTAAGTGACCATTCGCACATCTTGGCTTCCTTGATACTCGACAAGTCGCAGAGAGCAATTAACGCAAGTCGGACTTGTCCGAATCTTTTGAGGTGTCTCGGGAGTCGACATTGAGCGGTGTGGCTGTCAAAGGGTGATCAGGAGCCTCAGAGGTGTTCTGAAAGTAATGGGAGCGCTTGTTCTGACCATAAGCCGAACGTGAGTAACGTTGAAGTAGTATGAGTGACAGCGCTCCGAGCTTGATCACGAACCTCAGGCCTCAGTGCTGTCTGCCACAGCATCAGATTTGGTTCACAGCGTTCAGGCCGGCGTGGTCAAAGTTGCATGTGCAATGTACTTCGCTGGGAGGCGCTGCCTGACAGGGTCGGTGGCAACATTGGCACATAACCCCAATTCAATTCCACATTCCATCGGTCTACTGTTCCCCCCTAATCCTCTTCAGATGTGGACAAGAAGCCCCATGCCACGTTCTTAAAAAGCTGGAACTAAATAATAATAGAAATATAAAAGACATAAATGTTCCTCGGACCCCTCTTCTCGCTCACAACACACCTCTCCTTGCGCAAACTCTCTCTCTATTGAAAGAGCGCCATTTTTGGTCGCGAGTACTATTTGTGCTATTCTCCATGTCTGTCTGACTTGCGGACATGATCTCCCTCGATCTTTGCCTCTCCACCTCGTCCTTCCTCCTCGCTTTGTATTTCTATTATGCTTCGCTCCCTCTCCCTCCTGGCCCGAAAGGATGGCCTATCGCAGGAAATCCGTTAGATATTCTCTCCGAGTTTGAGTGGAAGACATACCATGGAGCGGTGCAAGAAGTTCTGTGCGTCGTCATTTGCTTGGCCTTCGCTGGTCGTCGATGTGAGAGTTGACCGTGGGTGGTTGGTGCGGGCACGGGCATTATTTGTTCTGAATTCCCCCGAAGCCGTCATGGAGCTCATAGAGCGACAATCATCTATTTACGCCGATAGGTGCGTTAAAGTTCTTTGTGGTAGTGTGGGGCATCCTAACCGTCTCCTCACAATGTAGGGCGAGGATGCCTATGATCAGTAAGCTACTCCCGTCTCTTGACTCATTGTATGGGTGAACTTGGTTCTAATGCGTGGTATCACAGACGAACTTGCCAGTTAAGCTTTGCTACACTTTGATCGTGGGACTCCCTAAGTTTTTGTAGATGCATGGGTGAGTATTAATCCAAGTCACCAGATTATTCGATGGATTCTAATTAAACTTGCTCAGCCTCCGATGCTAAGAAACGAATTGAGTCCTATCTCCCATCGGATCGTCTATTAGTGGGATCTTGACTTTGGACTCTTTCCTAGGCTGAGGGTATTGCTGCCCCTTTATTTACCTCTTTCTCTTTACAAACAGTTGAGGAAGGGAACGACCGATGAGGCTTATCAAGTGGTAGTGATGTTACTATGTATGCTAGTAGGCCAAAAGTCAAAAGTCAGTTCGTCTAGGCTGCACCTGACTTAGTGGGCTTCGCTGAGTAGCTGGATCAGACTCCGTAACTCATTCACCTTCTTCTTTCATTCAAGCTCATCTTCCATAACCGTCTTCCACTAGACTGTCTCTTCCATAACCTCCTGCATTCTTGGTTTGGTCCAGAACCCTGAAATTCTCCGCAAAGCCTAAGAATTCAACTCTGTTTTTCAATCCGTCCACTTGCCCGATTTCGATGACGAAGAAGGCTTACCGTACATCGCCGCTCTTACCATGGAGACACTTCGCTGGAGAGATGTGTTCCCTATCGCCATTCCGAGGTACTTGCAGGTCGACGATGAATATAAAGGTTATAGGCTCCTCAAAGGTTCCATCGTCATTCCGAACTTAGGCCCGGCACGTCATAAAACTTCAGCCCGTAGTATCTATTTGCTTAACTTGAATTGATCAAAAATAGGGCTATACTTCACGATGAAGACGTTTATCCCGACCTTTTCACATTCAAACCCGAACGCTTCCCCAGTAAGGACGGCAGGATTGACAAATCTGCCCGTGATCCTCGTCATGCTTGCTTCGGCTTTGGTCGTCGTGTTTGTCCGGGTAGATATATGGCGTTCTCGGCTGTATGGGTTGCACTTGCTTCAATTTTGTATTGGTTCGACATCAAGAGGCAAAAGATGGGGAGGGAAACACGATTGAATTGAGCCATTTCAAACGACATGTGGACTATGATAGATTCCCTAAACCTTTCAAGTGTTTTATCAAACCTCGTTCGGAGTGCCATGAGCACACTATTAAATCTTCCTTCCTTGAACAAGAGTTTGGAACGTGATAAAGTTACTTCACTACGGTCTATGTCTCCTTCCGCCGGTAAGAACTGTTGCATGAAACAATGCTTTGGCCTTCTTCCTCTTATTTTTTATGGAAATAACTGTTTGGGATCCGATGTGCTCACGACCAGCCGTTTCTTTCAAACTTCAACATGCTTGCACAAGCTTTGCTCGAGACATTGACAAGAGAAAAACCTACAGACGGACTGACTTGTCCTTACTCGTAGTTCAACTATCAACTTTGGCAAATATTACCCCGAGATTGGAACTGAAATCTCATCAAACTAAGTCCCTCTATTTGTGCGACGTGGAAACCTGCAGGTTCGGGTCGAGGGATTGGTGATAGGGGCGGTTTGTGTCCCTTGACGTTGAGTCGACACTTTGATCTGCTTGACAAAAGCCTCGTGTTTTCATGATGGGTCCTGTCCTGCTTGGCTACAAGCTTGCAGAACTCCTTGTATTTCTCGAACTTGATGTTGAAGGGACTCGAATAACGGTGACATCGGGGAGTAAACGAGCGAGGTACAAACGATGTAGACTACAGCTATTTATACCTAAATAGACAATAGAACTACTTAAAACTCCGAAAACCGTGACACGAGGACAATGCACTGTTTGCACTGTGCATTATGATTTCCAATAGCCTCCCACAAACATGCAATGTCCGAGTGAATAAGAATGTGTAGGAGAATAACAGAAAACAAAGTCCAATCTAACTTATCTAGTGGATCAGAGGACACAGAAACAAAAGGTGACAATGAGCGTTCTGGGCACATAAGTCCCTTCATTCCCCCCATGATGTCTCATGGTGACTCTGGCCACAGGC
Organism: Leucoagaricus sp. SymC.cos; assembly: GCA_001563735.1. Classification (NCBI taxonomy): domain Eukaryota; kingdom Fungi; phylum Basidiomycota; class Agaricomycetes; order Agaricales; family Agaricaceae; genus Leucoagaricus; species Leucoagaricus sp. SymC.cos. Next base: position 94,270 of record KQ962312.1, on the reverse strand, counting down.
ACGGGTATCAACGCAACGACGATGGTGACAAATTAGGGCTTCGGCCCCCTAATCGGCAAGGATGGTAATCATACAACAGGGCTTCGGCCCCCTGGTGGCAAAAATCAACGTGAGGAATTTCTTCAGGGCTTCGGCCCCCTGGCGGCAGGATCAACGACGAGAACGACAGGACATGAGACTTCGGCCTCCCAGAGGCAAACAATGGAACGGATGGCGGATGGATGGGTACTGATGGAGCGGATCGCGCGGACCGGGGCGATCAATGATAGTATGCGTCGCATGACGGTAGTGGCATCAAAGGGAGGAACGGGTTGGAGGGCTACGACAACGTTGACGAGACATGGGGTATGCTCGTTTATGTTGAAGGGACTCGAATAACGGTGACATCGGGGAGTAAACGAGCGAGGTACAAACGATGTAGACTACAGCTATTTATACCTAAATAGACAATAGAACTACTTAAAACTCCGAAAACCGTGACACAAGGACAATGCACTGTTTGCACTGTGCATTATGATTTCCAATTGTTCGTCTAGGCTGCACCTGACTTAGTGGGCTTCGCTGAGTAGCTGGATCGGACTCCGTAACTCATTCACCTTCTTCTTTCATTCAAGCTCATCTTCCATAACCGTCTTCCACTAGACTGTCTCTTCCATAACCTCCTGCATTCTTGGTTTGGTCCAGAACCCTGAAATTCTCCGCAAAGCCTAAGAATTCAACTCTGTTTTTCAATCCGTCCACTTGCCCGATTTCGATGACGAAGAAGGCTTACCGTACATCGCCGCTCTTACCATGGAGACACTTCGCTGGAGAGATGTGTTCCCTATCGCCATTCCGAGGTACTTGCAGGTCGACGATGAATATAAAGGTTATAGGCTCCTCAAAGGTTCCATCGTCATTCCGAACTTAGGCCCGGCACGTCATAAAACTTCAGCCCGTAGTATCTATTTGCTTAACTTGAATTGATCAAAAATAGGGCTATACTTCACGATGAAGACGTTTATCCCGACCTTTTCACATTCAAACCCGAACGCTTCCCCAGTAAGGACGGCAGGATTGACAAATCTGCCCGTGATCCTCGTCATGCTTGCTTCGGCTTTGGTCGTCGTGTTTGTCCGGGTAGATATATGGCGTTCTCGGCTGTATGGGTTGCACTTGCTTCAATTTTGTATTGGTTCGACATCAAGAGGCAAAAGATGGGGAGGGAAACACGATTGAATTGAGCCATTTCAAACGACACGTGGACTATGATAGATTCCCTAAACCTTTCAAGTGTTTTATCAAACCTCGTTCGGAGTGCCATGAGCACACTATTAAATCTTCCTTCCTTGAACAAGAGTTTGGAACGTGATAAAGTTACTTCACTACGGTCTATGTCTCCTTCCGCCGGTAAGAACTGTTGCATGAAACAATGCTTTGGCCTTCTTCCTCTTATTTTTTATGGAAATAACTGTTTGGGATCCGATGTGCTCACGACCAGCCGTTTCTTTCAAACTTCAACATGCTTGCACAAGCTTTGCTCGAGACATTGACAAGAGAAAAACCTACAGACGGACTGACTTGTCCTTACTCGTAGTTCAACTATCAACTTT
>KQ962312.1:71882-91069 GCA_001563735.1 Leucoagaricus sp. SymC.cos | reverse complement strand
GTATATCAAGTGTACATTAGGCATATATCAAGTGTACCTTGGGCATGTTTGGGCATACACTAGCATACCCAAGTGTGATGAACGTGAATGTACCGAGGCTTTCTAGGGCTTCAAGAGCGTACAGAGGTGTACTCGAGCGTGAATTAAGAATGTGATTGTTAATTCATGATATTTTATACGGGCGTATCTGAAGCATACTCAAGTGTACATCAAGCATATTTGAAACATATATGAAGTGTGTTCAAGCATGGCCAAGTATGGGCAAGCATGGACAAAGCATATTTGAAGTGTATATCAAGTGTGTTCAAGGGTGGCCAAGCGTAGACAAGCGTAGACAAAGCGTACTTGAAGCGTACTTGAAGCGTGTTCAAGGGTGGCCAAGCGTGGCCAAGCGTGGCCAAAGCGTACTTGAAGCGTATGTGAAGCATGTTCAAGCGTGGACAAAGCATACTTGAAGCGTACATCAAGCGTATTTGAAGCATATATGAAGCGCGGCCAAGCGTGGCCAAGCGTGGCCAAGCGTTATGCTTGCACAAGCTTTGCTCGAGACATTGACAAGAGAAAAACCTACAGACGGACTGACTTGTCCTTACTCGTAGTTCAACTATCAACTTTGGCAAATATTACCCCGAGATTGGAACTGAAATCTCATCAAACTAAGTCCCTCTATTTGTGCGACGTGGAAACCTGCAGGTTCGGGTCGAGGGATTGGTGATAGGGGCGGTTTGTGTCCCTTGACGTTGAGTCGACACTTTGATCTGCTTGACAAAAGCCTCGTGTTTTCATGACGGGTCCTGTCCTGCTCGGCTACAAGCTTGCAGAACTCCTTGTATTTCTCGAACTTGAAGCCGTCATTCTTGACAACCTTCTGACAAGCTTGAAGGTCCTCCAGGAGTTGGTGGCTCATCAACGTGACTAGATCCTTGCCCTTGATTGTAGCGCTGTCTCAATAAGACAGTTATTGTGCCCAGTTGACAGAGATCTCATCTTCTCCTATCTGCATCACAGTATGTATACAATGAAGGAATTTGTTATCCCAGTCTGATGAGAGTAATACGCTTCATGCTCTCGAGCGTAGCAAGCGTAGAGTTGTGAATACATAAGCGTGGTCGAGCGTGACAAACATATGGACACGCTCTGAATACGCTTCTACGCTCGGGCATACGCTTCATTCTCATGGCCCGAGGTCGCTGCCTACAACGAGGCAACCAGATGTGACGTTGTACTGAAGATGGCTGTCTTCAAATTAGCCAAAAATATCACTCCTCAGCTGGGTCACGATTCTTGGGCTCATAATTCTTCATGATCCAGAACTTTGGTAACGAGTGAGTGATTTGATTCCGTGTCAACGACATCGACTTCCCAGATTGACAGATCAATACTCCTCCATGTCACAGACCCGCGTGGATAAGCCACATAATAATTGAGAATTGTGTTGCCAGACCTGGAGTGATCTTCTCCTTTCTACTTGATGCAATGACAAAGAAAATGTCATAGAATCTGATTCGAAATAAAAGTACAAGCATCTAAGCACTAACTGATTGCAGTTTTTGGCTTACTGACATTGAGTCAGCGGGGTAAACTTGTTCAGCAACCACCTGCAAAACTTAGGACGATCAGGTCATTTGACGAAAATATTCACACCAAGGACGCTCGACGTCAAGTTGTTGACGTCTCACTAGGGTTATCAAGGGCTGAATTGCTGAGCGTACAAGCATAAAAAGATGGCAACGTTTGAAACGATGGTCGAATTTCAAGTTGACCAGGACGAAGTTCCTGACGAGGAACTTGGTAGTCTACTTCTTGGCGCTTCTCTCCTCCGCCTTTGTAGTAGCCCCTTGAGGAGAGCCACTCCTTCGGAAATTGGGGCGATGTTAACCCAGCTAACGAGCGAAGCGAATACTGCATCTGTTGCTATCACGAACTTCAACTCCGGGAGTTCGCTCGCTCAGGCTCTGGTGAGTGAACCGTGTAAGACCAACTTGTTTCCTCTGATTTTGAAACCATTCAAACATTAGGCGATCCATTCTGATTTGACGAACTTGAATGACGACCTGGAAGATAGCACGTTGAATTTAATTGTAAGCTCAAAATTATTGGTTCACGAAGACGAAGAATTGATTGTGGGACGAGGCTACTCCTGCATCTCCTCCTATGTCTGTGGAAGACGGAACTGTGATGGTTAAACAAGCCAATTCTAGACTAACCCCTGCGATTGTCAGCATTTTCGTTGGCCTGGAGAAATTTCCAGATAGCAGTCTTCCCATCGGAGGCCCCCTGCATACCCTGAGCCTCATTATTCGGGATGAAAAAACGCTGGACGCTGATAGCACCGAATTTTACGACGCCCTGAAAGCACTTCTGCCGGTATAGAAATATTTATTGTAGCCGGAGAGGCAGAAAAACTCACGCTTTGATATTTCTAGGCCTCTCTCCAGGGCATATTGGAATTCCCGTATCCTCCAATGCAGCCTGGTGTGTAAAATATTAGGGTATAAACTCAAAATGATTGGAAACGAGTTGCGACGAAATTCAATTTAAGTGATGATCACGATCTTCTATACAATTGCGTCACGCGATTGTTTATCTGAAGTTTGTCATTTTCCCACACTCAAAGGGCGTCCGTATTCCGGGAAGACGAGAATGTGAAGCTACTTATACCAGGCTATCACAGCGTGCCAACAGTTCTACCTGAAGTTTTTCCACCCACCACCATGTCCGCAGGTCGAGAGCAAAAATAAGCTGCAGCCCACTCAAGCTACATCGGCTTTGACTGGCTTCCGAGAAACTAGCTTGTATTGTCCCACGACAAACATCGCAGCGCCTTCGCGGATCTTGATTTTGTCGCCGGAGGCCCGAGTTCGAACGAGGGTATGCTGTAAGCTGTTTTACATAGACAATCAACGCCACGTATTAATTGCTTGGTTAGTGGCTAGCGCGCGACTAGGAAGGGCTCGTCGGTGATCATCGAGTGCGGACAACGCTGGTGGGCATAACCGGTGGAGCATTTCCGGTGGAGCATTTGTCGATCAGGAGACTAATAAGTTGAACAACAGTCACCCCGTCACGGAACTTCTGTCCTCCTGTTCGACACATGTCAGGTGCATGCTCACCTGCCATTCTTAACTGGTTCTTGGAATCGTTCTTTCGCATTGTCAACAACAATGCCGATTGCTCACAAACGTCCAAGGGCAAAACCCCAAGGGTGCGTCAATGATCCAACACGCGTTATGTCATGAAGCTGACAAGTTACCTAGGCCCAAGTTGATGGATTTCAGTGACATTCCCCTCGTATCACTCAACGACCTCATACCCTCAGACGCTGAGACCCGGAAAATCAAAGCCAGTCTCAATAATGCCATTCTCGAACTCCAGCAGCTCGAGTCTAACATTGCTCGGACACAACGTCGCCTCGAATCACTGCGTGCGAGACGTGATGCACTTCTCGACTGTACGGAGCGATATTGCATTGTGATAGCGCCTCACAAACGTCTACCTCCAGAGGTCCTGCGAGAAATATTCGTTGCATGTCTCCCAGAAACCGTCCATCTACCTCCCCGTTCTGACGACGCACCCCTCCTTCTCACGCGTGTCTGTTCTTCGTGGCGTACACTTGCCCTCGATACTCAGGAACTCTGGGCCGAGTTTGAAGTGGCACTCAGCGCGAGGGCTCGGAGGAATCACCACGCGATGACTGCGCTAAATGCATGGCTCAGTCGAAGTCCCGATCGTCCACTATCGTTCAAGGTTCATACTGCTCCTCGCGCTCCCTTCCCCCTTCCCAGCCTTCGTCACCCTATCCTCCCCATCGATCTGATCAAACCACACACATTCCGAATTCGGACTCTTGACCTCCAAAACGTCTCCGGCGAGCAAATGAACACATTAATCACTCTGCCTCTGGGATCATTCCCCCTGCTGGAAGAATTGGATATATTTTTGAGGGATAGTTGGATGTTTCGTATGGAAGCTTGGGAAGCGACTGCGTTCCGGGACGCGAAGAAGCTACAGCATGTTGCGATACGTGGGTTCGATGGTTCATTCAATCCAGCGGCGTTGAATTTGCCTTGGGATCAGCTGAGGACTTTGCATTTGGATACCCTGCTCAGTGACCCTGTTGGTTGTCATGCTGTGCTGGGCCTTTGCTCGGAACTTCGGGAAGCCAGCGTTCGCATCATGCGCATTGAGGAATCAAGCTCAAGGTTAATCGGGTGGCTCCAACCGACGCGGCTACCGCAGTTACGATGCCTACTCGTCCGTTTCGAGTCGACGGCCTACCATGGCAAGTTCATGGAACCTTTCGAGCTTCCTGCGCTTCATACACTCCAGACACGTTTTGACTGGAGGAATGATGCAACGGGATCGGATGACGCAACAGGCTGTTACACTGACCTCATTTCTCGGAGTGCGTGCCCTATTCAGAGACTATTTATTGGTCGTAATTCGCTCGGGCTGGACTTCGGGCGTTTGTTGGACGTTGCGAAAGATTTGAGAGAGCTTAGCCTGGCTGATCATGTTCGCGTGCCGTTAGAGGTTTGGGATCGGATGAGGAGAGGCGAGATTGGCATAAAATTGGAGCGATTGGCAATGAGCGTTGCGATCATCGACCCATTGTTGAGTATGCTTGAAGCGAGGATGGGTTTACATAGGAGTGGAAGTAGTGTCTGTGCAGGCGCCTCGGACATAGCGTCATGTATGTGTTTGCAATCTCAAACTAAGATGGACGTAGATACCAGAGAGATGAAGTCTGTGTTCAAGGAGATGAAGCTGGGTTGCCCAAAGCTGAGCTTCCAGCAGAAGTGGAGGATGGAGTGTTTGGAAAAAGTTGGGTTGAAGGTTTCTCTTTGTCATTACGGGTTCTTCGAGCACTGAGCTGTCGTCCTGTCGTAGTTGTCTTTGGAAACTTTTACCCCCCTCTTTGTAAAGTGTAGAATACATTCCTGTACTTGTAGAATTGTAGATTTTATTTCGTTGGACCGGCTCAATATTAACCCTCTTTGCTTTGCAGTCTGCCCAGCGATAAGCCTGGAGGTAGGTAGCCAGATTAGGTTCAGCTTGACCCGGCCATCATCCGGCCCGCGCCAGCTTCGCGAGTTCCTGAATTAATATCGGATATTTCACGAACAAGAATAGACTTGAGTATGGTAAGCCGAAACTCAGAAATATCACAGCATCATTGCTACAGTCGCCTCTGTCTTAGCCGATAGGTGACGGTCACGACCCCAGCTATCGGATATTGGTTATCGAAGGGGGCGCTAATTCTATCAAATAGGCGCCTTCTACTTTGAGGGAATTTCTCGATTTTTATACCAAAACAGAGATTCTAAGACAGATCACAAATCTCACGTTTGCGCTTCTTTCTAACAGGCTTAGGGAGATCACCAACCGTTTCCCGCAACCTCTTCACAACATTTAGATCCTCTTCCGACATTCTTCCAACCTTTTCTCGTTCCCTGACTCCCGCGCCTTCAACTCAGTAATCACTCGATGTTTCTGCACAAGGCTTGCTTCGTTGTCCAACCAGACTTCATCTTCCTCGGAAATTGGTTTTTTTGCATTCAATACATTGATCAACCGTCATTCTGTACACCCAATCAAGATAATTTTTTTCTCAATGTAAATTAGGACAAATCCTGAGTAAAACTATATTATACTACAGAGAATAGTAAGATGTATCATTGAGCCAGTTATTAAATATGACTATCCTGTGACTGAATTTTATATGTTTTTTCGAAGATTTGGCGCCGAAAAGTGGTGAAAAAACCGTCATTCTATACAGCGTGACATTTACGTGACACGCCCTTATCAATCCTCCTGATCTTCATCCTTGCCAACTTCCGGGAACAGTTCTGGCCTTACTTCTGTCGCCTGTTGCCCACCATCTCCCATCTCTTTTACAACTTCCTCATAAATATCATTCTTAGCGACTCTTTTTGGTCGTTTGGGAAGGCGCAATTAGCTGATTGGGTGATGAAATCGGCGAGGACTTGTTCCTTTGCAGGGCTAAGCCGCTGCAGCGATGCAACAAATTCTTCTCGAGTCCGTTTTCCCTTGACGTGTATGGACAGGCTTGTGTGAGGAACGCCAAAGGATCCTGCAATTTTACGAAGACCTCACGATTTCTGTCCTGTTTCCTTTGAGATTTCTTGCTCCAGGGCATATGCCTCAGCAGCCTCATCCAATTTCCTGTTGAGCTCGGCATGGGCTTTTTTATTTTTTTCCTGAGCCTGATACTTAGCCTTTGCAACCATCAAAGCTAAATATGGGGGCAACAAGCCCCAGAAGCAGAAGATACGCGCAAGGAGACTCTGAGGTTGGCCGAGTGTACACTTAGGTGTCACACTTCAGAAAATGGCGACAGTTCCACTAAATTGGCTCATACGCTCTCAGAACCGCTTACAGACGTAGCCAGAATGTCGATCTACAGAACGGGAGCAGTTTGAAGGTAAACGGCAAGGAATTGACCTTTCGGCGTAAATTTTACTCTGTCATCAATCTTGATTCTGATTATTTTGGGCGGATTTGGAGACTAAACCATGAATATCTTATTCAATACTCCTTCAATCATGAATTTGTTTGGCACGCTCATAGACATTTATTGTAGACATTTTCACCGATTTTCTCAGGATATTTGATGTAGAGACGAGACAGGAAAGGACAAGTGTACAGAATGACGGTGCTGTATAGAGGGACGGTTGATCACTGTAATGCATGGAGTTGTGATTGCCCTTCATTGACTTGTTTGTTGAGGATTTGTAAGCCTTTCTCAAGCACAGAGAGAGACGGTAGACATTTCCAGCTTTTTTGAGGGAAGAGCAGTGTGAAGAAACGAAAAAAATCCATTCATTCACGAAAAATTTCGTCACCAGGCAGTGGAATCTACGGAACCAATGTTCTGAAACTTGGTTTCAGTGAACCTGGTGGGCGCTTCGGTGGGCGCTATAGGATTTGGGGACCTATTGACCCATCGGTTATGGGGCCCAAATCCCCGCTAATTAATTTGGTTTTGGGCTCCGGCTATCGGTTACGACAGAGTATCGGATTGACAGGTATCAGTTAAGACAGAGGCGACTATATGGAACTCATGTACAAAGAGACAATCGACGGCTACTAGAACTTAAAAGATGTCAATCTGGGGAAATCGGCCTGATGGAGCTGATACAAGAAGAGCTGAAGATGGAGGTATAGGAAACGGAACTAGGTATATATTGTTTAAGGTACGAAGTCCATTTACAAAGGAAAAAAAGAAAAGCCCAAGGCCCAAGGAAATTCGTTTTTAAGGTAACTTGTGTGAGACCAAGAGATGGTATGACATCTAGCAATGCCAATTGGACTGGGAAATACGATGTTAACCTCTCAAAGGGGTCAATGTTTGAATGGACCAGCTTACGGTACGCGATTCCGGGGCAGAAGTACTGCGATAAGGGTTGAGACCTCCCAAGCATTCTGCAACGGTGACCAACTTGTACCCGGCCCCCTGTAGTTTAGAGATAGCATATTCAACCACTTCATTACTATCACGGGATGTGACTTAGAACAACCTCCGACCACTAGGAAGAAGAAAAAAGAAGCTTACGCGGTGGTATCTGGAGCACCAAGGAGTGAGCTAACAATCAAGGAGCGGATGGCAAGAGTCAGAAGCTTACCGTATGTCTCATGTTCTAGAGAGAGAATCGTGGATGGGTGCCTTTTAACAGCATCATCATACACCCCTTTCTGATAATCAACGGGTTTTGTTTCTGAGTCACCAGAGCTGTAGGCAAGTTGTTATCGAATATTGACAGCGGTTTCGTTAAGAGTTCTTACTCTAGGTCCCAATTGACTGCAGATTCGCCAACTTGCTCTGCAACAGTCAAGACGTCATCGTTGTATTCACCATAAGCTGTGGGAGATATTGTTAGTGCATAAACTGAAGCGGGACAACGCCGGCTTACGAGGGCGGAAGAAGGCGGGAAGAACACCAAGAATGCGTTGGAGGGCCTCTGTTAGAATAGATATCATCGTCAACTTGTTTGGTGGTATTAGGTTCGGTTTAACCGATGAACTTACGGTCGACGCGTTGCATTTCACTCAAGACTTTGAAACCGAAAAACGTCAAGTGTGAAAAAGTTGAATGAGGAAGAAAAGAACAGGAATTCAGACCTTCTTCTTTGCTGAGTTGAGTGAGGTGGGCATGAGACCAGGTATGGGAGCCGATCTGGTGTCCCTGGGCATAGACATATTTGATGTCATCAACTCTGGCCTGGTTATAGATACAGTCATCTATGGATCAAGTTGGAAACAGATCTCTAGATGATAAAAATCCAATTGCTCACAGTTATTCCCGTCTAGATGCGATGGTTAGGTCAAAAACTGTGAAATGACAGATATGGTGATGCGCCGAGCTCACTGTAGAAGAATGTGCCCTTGACGCCGGCCTTGGTGAGGGCATCCGATACATTTCTCCTGTACGATGAGCCTACGTCAGTCACTACATTATCTCTAAAAACTTTGAGAGGCCAACGCGAATATCCATGGACCATCATCCTAAGAAAGTTGAACTCGTCAATTTCATAATCCACACATTATCAGAGACGGTACTCACAAAGGTCAAAGCGACAGTATTAGGCACGGTGCATGACGTATAGAGCTTTGCGAGCGCCTGTTTTCCGCTTGGGGCGCCGACGACAAGAGCTGAAACAGCGAGAGTTACCAAGAAATTAGTAAGCATTGTCACTATAAAAGAGTGTGGATAAAGAATGTGAGGAGTACGGAGAGAATCCGGGTTCAAACGTCCAAAGGCGAAGTTTTCTGGAAGTAGGGGAAATGACATGGCGTGTTGTACCCCTTGTACTTTTATAAGACTGACGACTAGCCCGGCGGCGGCGCTCTGAAGCAGGTACTTCTTCATGTCTGAAATTTTTGCTTCTAGTTTGAAATGGTGGTTTGATGTAGTCTAACGTAAACCGCTAGAGGGCGGCATCCGGAATGAAAGCAAAGAGGATTGAATGAAAATGCTACAGCCGAAGATCCCATTAGGGTCGGCGTTGCGGGTATATTGAGCAAAGACAGCAAAGCTGAAGATTTTCTGTTTCAAAGAATGCAGATTCTGTTAGAGGGAGAAGGTAGAACATATTGTCAAAATTTTGAAGCTGAGGAAGAGTGAAAAGAATGTCGATTGGTCGTGGCGTTCCAGATTGCCGTTTTGATGGCCCGATGCCGTGATCTCGAATCAGGACATCCACAAGTCGATTCACGCGGCAAGACATCGTGTTGATGGCGCGTTGATGGCTCTTTCGTTATTCTGTGATTTCAAGTTTCGATAACAAAACATTTTGAATGCTCGAATTCCACGGTCGCAACGCTTGAAAGAAGTCCTTTAGTCACTGCTACTAATAATAAGTGGTCGTTGAATGTGCTGTTGAATTCTGAAGTGTAATCACGCGCGCATTACTATGTTGAAGACAGAACGCTGATTCGGAGATACGTCTACTTTCTCCCTTCGTCTATAGCTCCGAGAGTAACGTTCGAAATGTAATGTATCAATCTAGTTATACTAAGTATATTTTGAATATCACCGATACGTAGGCTCATGAATCACGGTCCAGCACATTTATGATACTGTCTTAACGGAGAAATCAAGAATGCGGCCGGCAGTGGTAACAAGAACATCAATACATGACGAGCAAGACACGGACAGTAGAAAACCGACGAAGAAGGATCATTCTTCTCTTGAGTTCTCAAAGCGTAATGACTCATCACGGTACTGTTCGAATTGACCGATAAGTCCAAGGAGAATATGACAGCGTGCCGGTAGGGTCATAGGGATGCTCGCGAAAGTCATTTGTAATTTAAACAACTAATGTTCAGTATCACAGACAATTCAAAGCAAACCAACAAAGAGTACGTGTGGTGAAATGTCCGTAAACGAAGTGTTCGTAAGAAGGATAAGTAGTCCGAGAATCCAGGGTATACTGCGTCAAAATTATCACTAAGTAGTTAAACTGTCCAACACCGTCATCGTAATATTATCGACGATCATTACCCTCATAGTTCGTTGGGTATACTTTGCCGTGCCAGCGAATGTCAAACCTCAACCATCATTTTCGTTACTCGTCACTTCGCGAAAGCGTAAGCATGAACCGTTTAGCAGTGCCAATCGGACTGTAAGAACCGAATGAGCTCAAGAAAGTCAAACTATGATATCGGACTTACGGTACGAGTTTGAGGAGCAGCAATACTCTGGTAAGGATTTTCACCAACACATTCAGCGACTGTGACGAGCTTGTATCCCGCGTTCTTCAGTTTGGTAATTGCGTATTGAACAGTTTGGTGACTGATTTAGTCACGATCAAGCGAGTAGAAGATGCCGCCGAGGAACAAGGAACGAGAAGTGTAGGGATGGGGAACGAGAAGAGGAAGAGATTTTGTTAGTACATTGTTCGTCTTCGTATCGATAAAGCCGAAGGGGAGCTAGTACTTACGCAGTTGTTTCTGTTATGTTCCGACGTCATGTTGAAAGTATTTTTGGAAGAACATGTGTTTTGGGGGAGGGGTAAGCAAGAATAGGCCGGGTGCGGTTAAGAAAAAGAAAAAGACACAAGTCGGCACGTAGCGGCGATATATCGTGGTGAATAGAAAGAAGGTATGGTGGAATTAATGAGCATTTGTGGTATTTGTGGTGTGGGAGGGCAGACGTACCGTAAGTTTCGTGTTCGAGTGAGAGAACGGTGCTTGGATGACGAGAAACAACGTTATCGTATTGTTTCTTTTGAGAAGCGACACTTGCACCGGTCGAGTCTCCGGAACTATAAACATAGGTGAAAGCCATCAGCTTCTCTGATCCTTGTCAAGCTAGAAGCGAACGCACTCGAGGTCCCACAGAACGGCCTCTTGACCCCTAACTTTAGCTGCTCGGAGGACGTTATCGTTGTAATTACCGTACGCTGCATGGATGTGGAGTAAATTTCAGACTCGTGATGGAGTTAAAGTGAAGGATTAAGCTTACGAGGACGGAAGAACGCTGGGTAAGCCCCTGTGATCCGAACGAGGGCCTCTATTTTTAGAATAGAATGACGAAGGAATGAGGGAAGACGGAGGTAGAAGCGGCGAGAAGGCCGGCATGAATTCGAGATTTTTTTAATATTAGTGTTTGCAATGTGGGGAAGGAAGACGGAAGAGGAGCCGATGTCAGTGATATGTCAGAAAGCTAGCCTAGAATCGGAAAAAAGGAGGGAGAACTCACGTTCGACGCGCCACATCTCGTCGTGGACTATTTTGATGGTGGGGAGGAAGATAATACACACGTCAGTTGGGTGTGGATAGAGAGTGAATGAAGAGTACGGACCTTGATCCCAGGTGAGAGTGGTGAGGTCCTTGTGTGCCCAGGTGTGGGACGCGACTTGGTGACCTTTGCTGTAGACGTATTTAATGTTGTCTACCATATTTTGGTCGTAGATACACGCCCCTGGTCAAGGAAGTTAGAATGGAGGGATGATTTGTGATTGTGGCTGAACGCGTGTTGTGGCTTACAGTTGTTACCATCTGTTGTGGCGAAAAAAGTTGGTTTCATTAGAATTGATGATCAGTGGATATGGTACTAACTGTAGAAGAAAGTTCCTTTGACACCGTTGTTCGAGAGAATGTCGGCGATGTCTTTTCTGTGAGTAGTATGAGCCCGGTTAAGTTAGGTGGTAGAGGGTATAGACGAACCCGTAGATGTAGGGACCATCGTCCTTGTGACGGAGTACGTTAGCGTACGTGACAAACGCGACAAGGTCGAACGTACGAAGGTCAAAGCAGCAGTGTTTGGCACTGTGCAGTGAGTGATAACGCGTGCGAGCTGTCTCTTCTCGACAGGTTCTGGTGCAGGAGCAGCAAGACCGAGAGCAGCGAGAGCGACAGTGACGAAGAACTTGGTAATCATGATGGCGGCGTTAAATCACACACAGGGCTTTCTGTCAACAAAAGGCAAAGCAACAGAGAGCGGGGAGCTCAAAAACAAGCTGAACCTAAAGTGATATGGTCCAAATCCTTGGAATTTATACTCGAATCTCGACCTGGTATCCGGCAAGGGCGCTTTTGAACCGGCATTTCGTCAGCTAAACCTTTTACAGCGAGGAAATGTGACGATGATGATCTATTGCCATGGGCGCGATATTGTAGAGCGAGATGTCAGGAGATGCCGGTGAATGGTCGAACCCTGACATTTTGACAGAAAAAGACGCCGAATTCGGGGTATACTTATTCGCCGTTGGAGATGTATGGGGATAGGGTGCCCCGGGGCTTGGGTCTTCTGAAGGAGATCTCGCCCACCGTCGAGGAACGATGCCAAGATCAATAAGACCCGCTTCCGCGGTGGTCGAGGCTTAGAGGGGCAAACGATTGTCGGTCCAAGGGTGGACGAATCGATGCGTTTATGCAGCGACGATCTGTCAGCTTGAGCCAGGTGACTTGGTGAATGGCGCTAGCTCGTTCTGCGCATGATCACCTGCATTCTCGCCGCCTCGCCGCCTCGGGAGTCGGCAGATATTGATCTGTGACTGACGTACACGTGATACTGCCTGTCACGCGTATCGCCGCCTCGTCAACACTGTGCTCGTCATCGTCTGTCTCAGCCATGAGCGCAATGAAGTCACTGGCGCTATTTCTAGCTCGGCGGCGGACACTCTCTGGCGGTATATAAGGCGGGGCGCCTGGGCTCTCTCCCCCATCACAGTTTGACTCCCACCACAGCTATCTCCAACGTTCTACGCTCCTTACCACAACCTATATACCACCCCCAATACCCCTTATACCTCTTCACCCTCATATATCCATACACAATGCGCTTCTTTTCCTCCCTCGCTCTTGCCCTCCCCGTCTTCGCTGCTGCTACGCCCACCTCTGTCGCTCCCCGCTGGAACAGAGGCAACGGTGACACTTCAATTCTCAACTTTGAGCTCGCTCTTGAGCAGCTCGAGAACGCTTTCTACGACCAGGGTCTTGGTAAATTTGACGAGAACACGTGCCGTGCTTCTGGTTTCCCTAACTATTCTCGTGGGCGTTTTGAGGAGATTCGTCAACACGAACTGGTCCATGCTGCTTTCCTTCGTGAGGCTATCCGCCGCGCTGGTGCTGACACCGTCGAACCTTGCCGGTACAGATTGTATGTGGCTCACTATTTGTGTACATGTTCACATTTTCTGACGCATTTGAACGTAGCCCGCTCGAAAATCCTGCTACCTTTGCCCAGGGTAGCCTGGATATCTCGACTATAGTCGCTGCGGCGTACACCGGCGCTCTTGGTCTCTTGGAGAACAGGGAATATCGTGTGACGAATGGCCAAATTCTTAGCGTCGAGTCTCGTCAGGCCAGCTGGGTCAACTCGGCCCTCTTCAGGAAGAACCCCTGGAACACTGCTTTCGACACTGCTCTTACTCTACGTCAGGCTTGGAGCGCTCTCAGTCGCTACATCGAGTCTTGTCCCGGTCAGAACGCTGAGCTTGTTCCTCCCCAATCCACGAACCCTTTCCCTCGTCTTGATGTCGTCAGTCGCCTTGTTCCTGGTCAACGGGGTCAGGTTAGGTTCCAAGGCGCCGATAATTGCGAGCAGAGGGGCCTCTACGTCGTCTTCAAGACCGGTTTGCAAGAGGTCCGCGCTAAGCTTCAGAACAACGGCTTTTTCATCGTTCCTCAGCAGGTTGCGAACACTGGCGCCAACTTCATCTTTGTTACTTCGAACAGCAACCCCTGTGGCGACGAGAACATCGTTGCCGGTCCCACAATCTACCAGTTCAGCTTCGGTAGCTATGACAACACCGGCACTGGCTTGGCTATTTCTGACGTCGAAACCTCGGGAGATTTCAGACCCGAGGGCAACGCTGCTGATAACGGTCGCTCCGAAAACATTGTCTCTGATGAGGGTGCTGGCTCTGATAATTCCCGCTCTCGCCCGGGCAACCACTCCGATAAGAATAGCTCTGTTTGGTAGTGCTTGTATTCGATTATTTTTTCACAATCCGATTTTCTTTTTACGCTATATTGAATTGAATCTGGAAAGCCCATGCGTCCTGCACCCCTTGAGTCTGCTCGTCTGTGACCTGAATGGTCGTTCTTCCATCATCAGTGACATTCCACTGCAACTCGGTATGTTTGATTGCTGCATCGGGATGCATGAGGAAGATTTTGTCGTCTGGGAGGAGGGGGAGCCGTTTCTGTATGACCAACTCTCCGCCTGTCGGTTGGTTGAACGCGACGATACAGAGGCTTGTTGGGGTCGTGGTGAAGCGAGCAGGAGCTAGGATCGAACCTGCAGGAACTTGATCCTGGGAGCTTGGGAACCAGAAGTCCTGTGATGTGTGCGTCAAATATTGGTAGCCTACAGCAACATCCTTCCTTACTGTGTCAAATATGCACTCCCCGGCGTAATCGAGCCACTTCCCGGCGTCGAGCAAATTGTTGGCCATAGGAGCGATGATTTCGCCTTCAGCGTTCGGTCCAACGTCCAGCAAGCTACATCACCGTGAGCACAATACGAGTGTACTAAAGGAGGGTGCGCACAAATTGCCGTTCTTTGATACGATATCAACCAAAGTCTGAATGATTGTCGTCGCGTTCTTGTATAGACTGGGATCCGTGGCAGAGTTGAGCCCATAGCTGAACGGATCCATACCCTCGTTCGATTCCCAGTTTCGTGTTTGGATCGCACCGAAGGTCGCGTATTCGGGTGTGTCGAAATCTGGGACCGCTCCGCAACCTGGGAGAGTGGAAGACATGTTAATATTTGGGACGCAGAAAGAGAGACGAACGGTTGTTCAATGTGACTTGTCGACCTTGACTTCGCGCGTGGTTGTAGAATTGAGCTGCAACTTCGAGTGTCTTGTTCGGGCCTCCTATATCGCACCACTAGAGTAAAGTAGGCTCAAATTATAGGAACTGGACTTGTGGATATGCTTACCATAACCTCTGTATCATATTTCGTTGCCAGATCTAACATCTGAGGAACTTGAAGATCGTCGATGTAATCTGTGATATTGAGCCTTCCTGTGTATGGTTCGATTTGTGGTCTTGTTGATTCGTTTGCTGGGAATGGGTTGTGTGCGAGACCGCCTGGCCAAGATCCGAATCCGTATTTCTGAGAGTCTGGGTTAAACCTGATGGTGCAATCACAGAGACGAAAAAGTGTAAAGAAATTTAGTGTAACATTTTTGAGCCAAGTTGAAGTGATCGAGAGAGTGAAAGACTGACCATTCGGGTAGGGAGTAATACGTCCCTCTCCTCATCTGCGGTTTCTCTTTTTTGGCGGTGTCCATTAGTTCTTTGAGGAAATCGCGTCTGGTTGGGCCGAGGTAAACGCTACTCCTATGTGTGGTGTTTTGCGTGTCGAAGAGTGCGAAGCCGTCGTGATGTTTCTACAACCGAAGTTGATTTTCACAATCGTTAAACCGATACAGAGTCAAGGGAAGCTGAGAGAAGGCATACGGTGACAAAAACAAAATATTTAGCTCCTGCTTTATCGAACAGGTCGACCCATGCACTCGCATTGAACTTGGATGCCGTGAAGTTGGCGATAAAGTCGTCATACAATACGTTCTACATTTCATTCGCCCAGAACAAAAATGAAATAAAAGTAAAATGATATAAGATTGAAATAGTAAGCATTCAGTTTGCGGATAAGATGAAGCAATACCCACGGGACCGTATGTCTCAAGATGGTGATTCCATACTGGACTATTCGAGTTTGGTGGGTTGTGGAGGTTCCAGCTAGAATTATGTTAGTCAAAATCAATCAGACGGGAGTGGCAAAATGCCATTACGGCTTTGCGAGCCCCAGATGACTTGACTTACTTGTACCACTCTGCGTAAGTCCCATTCGGCGCCTATTAAATGATTCCGTCACAGTGATCATTGAAAATGAATTACGAAAAGAACATGAAAATGACCCCCTATCAGCCTTTTCATAGAACGAGGGATTGATAAAGAAGCAAAGACGTACCCATGCTGGTGCACTGTAGACACCCCAATGTATGCTATGTACATAAAATCAATGGAAATCATGTTGAGTGACGTTGCGCTAGACAGCTTTGCAGTTCATATATCGTATCGAGTTACTCACAAGATGCCATATTTCGCTTTCTTCCACTAGAACCACCAGACAAAGACAAGAGCATGTCAGCGTCAGTATTAAAAACATTAATTCCCTAGCCACCTTCGGGCTTCCGCCCAAAACAGAGGAACCGAAGAGAAACTCAAACTCACCCAAGTAGGCGCTTCATGTCTCCCCAGCACTTCTTCATCAGCCGTCCAATTCTCAACCAACCCCTCAGCTTGCCAGCCATTCGAAGATCCAATCAACTTCCCCCTCACATCTCTAACCTCCACCGTCGCCATCTCATTACTTCTCAAATTCAAATTTGTGCCAGTGACGAGTACATCCACACGAGCTTGATCACCAGGGACTAATCGCATAATCCTCCCCCGTTGAACGGTTTTGATTCCGCTATTAGGTGAACCGGTGATAGTTATAGTGTGATTCGAATTTATGGATGTTGATGGGGAGTGTTCATGGGATGGGAGAATGTTCGCGAGAGTTACTTCGACTATTTGCGCTCTCGTCGTCTTGGCCGATGAAGATGATGGTGAAGGAATGTCTTCCCATTTAGTCGTAAATCTAACTCTACGAACCGAGAGTACCGCTTCCGATTCCGGTGCTGCACTAGTCATGGTGGTAGTGGTAGTGGTAGTGACGTTGCTGGAGTTATCAAAAGAGGGTGTGAAAGCCATAGCGAAAAGGTGGAGACGGCGCGCTGGATTGGTCGGTGGGAGAGTTATAGATTGGAGTTTTGACTCGGATAAGACGGAGGTAGACCATTGATAAATTTGAGATGAGTTGAAGTTCTTTGATATTGCTGTACCGTTGTTCACGAAGTGATAGCGGCTGAGGAATTAACAGTGATCAGTATAGAGCCATCGAGAATGCGTGTTGTGGGGTGGGCGAATGACTGTAGCACTTACGTTCGGATTTCACCTTTGTTTAGGTTAGGCCACCTGAACCAGTTCTTGACATACACTACAGTGAAGAAAAAGAGCATTAGCCATCAACTCATACACGCAAGTTAATACGAAACAAACGTTGGATAGTCTGTGTCGAATTGTCCTCAAAATTCAACTCAAAGTTCCTCACAAACTCTCCTCCATTCACGTCTCCTGAATACAAGAGATGCAATTCGTGCACATAGGTAGGCTCATTGAAATTTAAAACTTGCTGGTTGGTAATCACATTATCATTCGCCATTCCCCAGACTTCGGGCGTATCGTACTGTACGTTCATGGTAATATTAGCTTCTATTTCATCCACGGAAGAGTCATGTGTGAGACGTACGCACCTTGACACCATCGTGGATGAAGGGCCCGTGAGGCAGCAGGGTGCTATCGAAGCTTCCTCCATGACCATCAAAATTGGCCGACCCGTCGGGTGAAGCAGCTTGATTATCGAAAATATCTTGGAGTGGAATCGAAACAGCGTTGAAAGGCCGGAGAGTGGCAGCGATGACATTTGTAGAGAGTAACGATGAACTGCCAAGGAGAAGGCCCAGCATCCTGAAACCTATAGTTGATATCAACATTATTGGGTTCTTAGGTGGAGGTTAGCCTCGAATAGTGCACTGAAACTTCTAGACTGGTGATGGCGAGGCGTATATAACTTGAACTAGATCTTCTCGCCGTAAATGCGGCGTTCTAGATACTCCATCCCTGCCATGGACTATCCAATTGCCAGTGGTGTTCTTGAGCCCCTCCTAGACTTCTAAGCCCAGCTTCACCTTCGATATTCTACAATTCGGTTCAACATTCTCTGACAGAAACTCGAATGATGATCACCCATAAGAGCCAGTGAGCTTCGAAATTGTCCGGATTTCATATTGAATCAGTCCAGTCATGCATTAATTTTGTCCTTAGAACGTCATGGAGTTTTGGGGTCGCTTCTAAAGAGTCAAATAAAGAGGAAGAGAAGTGCGAGGAAGAGGAGCGTGGGGCGGCCCGGACAAAGCGAAGATGAGAAGTAGACGCTCATGTGATGATTGAGGCTAGGTTCGAAGACGTACCGTGCGAGAGAATTGACGCTGGGGGAAAAGAAGTCCGAATTATGATGTCAAGTGGTTGAGAATGATTTGTGGGGAGGATGTCGGATCTCGTTTCGAAGGTGGCGCCTTCATGAGCTTGTCAAGTTTTTTGTTAGGTTAGACTTCGGCATGTTCCACAAGAAGGCGAAATTGTTACAAGTTCGTTTATTGGAATACACGAATCGTTACATTGCGGGCTCAAGAGTACGATCTAGAGTCCGATGTTCGTTCCCCGGGTTGACATTGAGGAGAGCCATGCACACCGGCCGGCAATTGAGCGTAGAAGGCGATGGAGACTCTGGAGGTATCAATACTAGGATGTCAAATGCCACTTTTGCTCCTCTCCACCATTTGCTGGTTCAACTACGGCCTAAAGATTTCAAGCTTTAGGTGGACGATAACGACGGACAATTATGTTGCGCTCACGACATGACTATCAAAGATAGTAGTTGTCCATAACAAATCCTCCCCTGGGTAACCAATCTAGGAGCGCTGGCTGTCAGATTTCTGGAAGTAAGATTGTTAGCGCAGTCATAGTAGATTGGCTTGAGGTGCACTTCTTGAGTTGTACCATACGCCCATGAGCCTGAACTAACGTTCTTTAACGTAAAACCTTGTCCCGCAGATTGGAGATCCCACCGGGCCATGAATCAGCATCACTCTCGTTCGCATGGAAAGCAATGGACATCTCACAATGTCGTCAGGGTTTGTGTCCTCGGAACTGTCTGGGACTTGGAATATAAAGACAGGGTTGATGTCTCCGCCGTGGCTGTGAACGTGACCCGAGAGGTCTGAGTAGATATTGAACTTCCCGGGCCTGCTAAGTACACAGGTTCAGCGCGGCGTAGTCACCTGAGAAAAGAGAAGGACTAACCGCAGCATTCACGGATGCACTGAAGGCAAGAAAGGAGGCCGCAAGGACGTGTACAAGCGACACGGTGATTTTTGTGAGTGGGAAGGAGATAGATTTCGTCGATTGGACTTTGTCGCTTTCATGACTGTCGTTTACACCAATTCAATTACCACATGCATCTGCCCTGTTCTTAAATAACGAGTTAAGTGCTGTCAGATATTGGCGGGTCAGATCTTTACCTTAGTAAATACCTT
>KQ962312.1:49368-71758 GCA_001563735.1 Leucoagaricus sp. SymC.cos | reverse complement strand
AGCAGGTGATGAGAATTCTGGATCAATGGAGGAAGGGCCAACTCCGCTGGACGCGTAACGGAGAGTCGTACCCGCGACTTGGGGAAATTCATCTCTAGAGAGTAGAGAGAATGATGAAGGCGTGGCACGGCCAATTTTATAACTTACAGAGGATTGCTGGATCAAATAACCGAAGCAATTTTTGGCAATTACAAAGTAATCTGGAGGAGGGTTTTGCTCGTAGTTTTGGGAGTCATGTGGTAAAGGTCGCTTCATCCTTGGACGAGTTGCTGTCTTTCGGTAAAAGAATGTGCCGGACGCATGAGACTTTTTGCGTTGCATGAGAGATTAAGAGATCAATGGTAACATCCTGTAAGACGGTTGTGGAAAGACCGAGTATAGAGACAAGGCGCAGCATCAGAGATGGCTGTGGAAGGGTTGAATGAAATTCGCCTTTTTAGAACAGGACTATGCGACGCTGGCTTTTGGAGGTCTGCGCGAACTTGAAGTCAAACCAAGAAGGCATGCCTCAAACAAGAGAACTAGATGGGTATCATTTCAAATCTATCACAAATGTGGAATGGCACTAATCCAAGACGCGTTTTTGTATGTGTCACCTGGCTGACTACGTAACGATGTAAATGCGAGAGTTATCAAAGCCACTCGAGCAAAGATGTACATCGGCATACCAATCCTTGCAGTTCTAGCAGCCAAAAATTGTAGGAGCTGGTAGAGATACGTCCTTCGAACATTACTCAACGGAGCTCCCTGTCCAGCACCACCAGCTGCACTGGTCCCAATTTGCGGGAACGAGCTTCGCCGATACATAACCCAGAGAGCGACAGTTGGCGGAACGCCGCAAATGATGACTGTAGATATACGCCAAAGAGTGCCTTCGGCGTTTGAGGGGAAATGTGACGACCATCCAAGTGCATGAATTGCACCAAAAACAGATGTCAAGGAAAACGTCGTGTACCATATCTTTAAACGACTTTGAAAGTTTAGGGTATTATGTGGACCTGCGAAAAATGCTGGGACTCGCAAGGGGTATCGGCGATCCATCCATGGTTCTTGAGTCGCTTGTGAAGTGCCTGTCATGGAGGCAAGAGGTGATAACAGATAAACAAAGAAGCGGTACGGTCCGAAGGTGTATAAGACCATAAAAACGATGTAAGTCGACCAGAAAGGGAGGACGATGCACATCTGGAATAGCCAGGGTCGATCGCGAAGAATGAGAGGCACATAGAAGCTGATCTCGAGATGGTTGTTGCGCGATGTGAATGAAGGGAGGTCCTCATTCTCGTCAAAGTTATCATAAATGAGGTGGACAA
The DNA here is from genome assembly GCA_001563735.1 of Leucoagaricus sp. SymC.cos. Taxonomy (NCBI): domain Eukaryota; kingdom Fungi; phylum Basidiomycota; class Agaricomycetes; order Agaricales; family Agaricaceae; genus Leucoagaricus; species Leucoagaricus sp. SymC.cos. The sequence continues at coordinate 70,448 of KQ962312.1, read as the reverse complement.
TATACCAGCCTCCATCAATAGCGAGGATAACGTGGCGGGGAAGGCGTTTCCAACTCCAAGGAAGCTTATAATGCCATCTCGAAGGTTGAGGACTGGATGAACCAGGATGTTGACGTATGCGGTGTCCAGGATCGTCAGTGGTGTCTTCTCGACCTAGAGGCTCGACGTTGATGACTTCCGAGGTAGGAAACCATGGAAGCTCTAATGGTTCCCATGCCTCTGTGGCGGCTACGTTTTCACTCTCGACTTCAATCTCGTTTACAAACTTGTCCATATCGACGTGTTCCAGGGGTAACTCCTTGGAGACAAAGGCCGGTGTTGGAACCAAAGTTTTAGATTCCAGCTCCGGAGTCCCTCCATAACTGATAACATCATCTAGAGGTACTTCATCACTGGGAAACCATGGTATCTCGTTCAATTCTTCCCACTCATCATCAGGTTCCGGAATATCATCAAAAGTGACGACAGGAATGGAAAGTCGATCATTGAGTGAAGACTTGGGTTCGAATGTCTCTGGTTGAGGCATGAGTGCTTCAGCTCGAGCAGGCGACGTTCTGGGGATCAGAGTTTTTTCATAAACCCGAATGGGGCATTGAACGTTCAACGGTTTATGCCACCACAAGATATAAGTTGCAATATTGAGTGCCGCGAAAGCCAGAGTCATGGTTTCCAACTCTGTTAAGGGTAGGTGGTAGGAAACTCGAGTGAAATATTGGATTCCGAACCATACGGTTTGAAGCATAGCTACACCCTTTGAGAGGACGTCCCCTTTGCTCCGATCCATGAGTTCTTGCTCGGTGTAGTATGGCACGAGTTCCATGTCGCGTTCCATGTCGACATCTTCGAGGAAAAGGGTCCAGTAAGGATCTGTCTCGCGGAATATCATATATCCTCCCATTTGAGCGAAAAACCCATGCGTTAGTGTCCATCGCTGAAGGCGTGCCGCTGAGAACGCGTTCAGCATCCAGTCCATTGTTTAATTTAAATTAACGAACTCACATTCGTCGTCAGTGTTGAATGGGATGAACGACGCCAAGAATAATTGTAGATAATTTCGGTGGTCCTCTGACCATCATCTGACGTATCAGAAAGAGACGACCGAAATGACAACAAAATCATACACACCTTCAATTCCCCGCATCTGATTATACGTCCTGGCCAATTTCCGTGCAGACACCCACTGCCTCATAGCCCACATCGTCACGCACTCCGGTGCAATCCAAGCATAAGCCATCACCATCAATCTACTCCTAAACCTTTCCTTCCAATCTGCCTTTGGTGAGGGAATGTTCGGGTGAACGGCGACCCAAGTGCAAGCGAAAATTGTCGCTAAGCATGACCATACGATATCCCATATGGTTCTACTATCGTCCAAAAGGAATGAGCTATTCCTTCGTTCTAGTGATCGTGAATCTTGTGACGATGTTGGATATGTGACGTCGGGCGGTGGCGCGCCGAGTAATGAGTGCGTAAAAGCAAGGAGTAGGAGTAGACTGAACATAAGCAGTCAGTCATTCGGGGAGAGAAACGGTATATGTGGGTATCAGAGAAGTTGTTGAGATCAGCATGAATGGCTTTTTAAAAGGCATCGCCTCGGACTGTGGTATGAATATGTGGTTATGTGACGTGTAAAGGATTGGTTTGCCTTTTGGACTACAAAAGCTGTTAAATTTTTCACACGTGGTGAGAAGATGAGGTGAGCTTCGAGCGCTGATCGGGGCGCTGAAGATTTAAATCAAGTAGTTGATTCGAGGCGACCCACACATTCTCCAGCGTAAGTACTACCAGGCGACGTAGCTGTTATCGGGTGATTAAACGGATAATAGCATGAAAAATCGAGCATTTCATCACTATTTTCAAAGGGGTAATTAGCGAGACTCAGTACGACAACCGGACGTACTTACATCAGATAATTAATTCTTTGATCATTTCCTCCGCCTCCGCGGTTCTCGGCTTTATAGAACAGACAAAAGGCAGCGGAAATCTTAACAGTTGAAACGTTCAGCATCGAATCCACACTTGACAACAGAAATAGCACACATACGATGTGATATTAGATTCAAACTCAACGCGCGGCTCAATAGCCTCGCCTCTCTCATCAACCTTCTTCCCAACGTCGAAAACGGCCAACACACAGCACACAGCATGAGCAATGATTGACAGAGCTAGTGACCTTCCCACACAAACCCTGAAGAATAAGGCCACGTCAATCAGTTGGGGTCATTTCGAAATTCGATCGCTACGCACCGGCGACCAAAACCGAATACCGGATCAATATTCTTCACTGCACTTTTATCAAGACGTCCTTTGGTACTCAGGAATCGTTCAGGCTTGAATTCAAGAGGATCTTTGAATTTCGTTGGATCTTGCATCATTGCCCTCGAATTCTCTACCATCAGTGATGGTGCTGAGACGAGAATTATTCCACTGCTCACCAGACATTTGGAATGATGACCGAATCTTTGGGTATGCGGTAACCCAGGTAAACATCTTCCTCCGTAGAAAGGTGAGGGAGTCCTGATGGAAAGATATACACAAACCATGATATGAAAGCGAAAGAATCGCACCAATGGGACCAGCAACATGCCACCTATTTGCAGCGATGAATCAGGAGGCACTTGAAGAAAAGCTAGAGGCGCCTACCTGAGAACTTCGTAGACAACAGCCATACAAAACGGCAGATCCTCCAGGTCATCATGTGTCGGCAGTTGCTGACCTTTCTTTGTCAACAGAGTGTGAACTTCTGCTTGAGCACGTTTTTGTGCCTCGGGATATCGGGCCATAGCGAGAAAAAAGACGTGAAGAGCAACAGAGGTAGTGGAAGTTCCGGCTATGAGATGTCAGGTTCCACGCATAGCTCGAGATGATAACGACTTACCGATATAAACTGTCGCTGAGTTCTCCTGCAAGATGCGTTCATTGGATGGATTAGAGTAATCAACTTCTTTGTCATCCAGTTCTTGAGATAGAAGAGAGGGTAACTTGGTCTAAATGTCTCATGGAGTCAATGACCGCACGAACCCGGTAGGCTCACGTACAATAAGATTTTGTTGATTGAGATTTTCTTTTGCGTGCGTGAATGGAATGACCAAAAAACGATGTATATCGTCCCTCCAAGATTTGGCCAGTTGCTTGAACGGCACCCACTCGGGGGCGAGTCTGAGGAATGGGAACACGTCGATCAAGAATCGGCCAGGTACCAATGCAACCTTCAAAGCATCACCTGCTTTCTGAGCAAGCTGAACATGTTCATCTTGCTCAGAAGTTACGTCGAGTCCATAAGTAGAAGAAACAGAAACAGACGCAGCCAGCCTTAAAACCAAGCGAGAGATTATCACAAAGTGCGTAGCCAGAAAAGAGGAAAAAGCCACCTAAAACAATGGTCGAGGAACAAATCTGGTTTCTGGAGTAAACTGCGCAGGAAGATGCGAGTATATTTGACTACATGAGGTTGTTGCCATTCAAAGTCCATGAAGCCTATGACCGATGTTCGTGTTCGCGAGCCTTTCATCGATCGAAAGAAGTACTTTGCGAGGAGCCGCCTTGATGTACGCCAAGCGTCGTTGTAAGGCAAACAAGGGAGCATCCAGTCACATTTGATGAGGTAGGATAACGTGTAAGAACGAGGACTTGATCGAGAAGGTATGAGGCTTGTATAACTGTGCTTGAAGGCAAAGACATACCGTCCGGAGTAGATACGGGAGCGCTTGTCCAGGAGATCGGTAGCCATTTCGAGCGAATTTAGGATGATGATATCGGTTCCGAGAACGTTCATATACAAAAGCTTGGAGCCTAAATGAGAGTTGAGTGGACAGAAGAATAATTTCCAAATAGCCATGCCGTATTCCTTCGACCACTCATAGTATGTTTTCCAGGCAAATTCTGCTGGTGCGTTGAAGAGATTTCCGATGACAGGTAACCGAGGAGGTCCGGGAGGGACAGGAGAAAAGCCTTTCCCTCGATTGCGCCAAACGATTATGAGGAGAGCTGAGACCATGAATGTCAAGGAAAGGAACAGATAATCCATGGGTTGATAGCGGGTGCACACGATGTGGCAGAAAGGAGCGAAAACAAAACTAGCTGATTATTTGACTAAATACATGTAATAATACCTAGATGGCCAATGGCACAAGTAAATACATGTAAATAAAATAATTATCAGTTTAGTCTGACCTTGACCACTTACCGGCGTCTCTGGGAGGGCTTTGAGGCCTTTTAAAAGCCACCAATCTCAGATGCAGCGAATCGTTTGTAGAATTTGGTCTGGAGAGGAGCCATACACGGATGCTTCAATCGAGGAAGCGCTATTGAACAGTGTCAAGATGCCAGCTTGCCTTCCAGGGAAACACGAGAATAGAATCTAGTGACCGTGGGAAAGCAATTCATGTATCGTCGCTTTCGTCCTCCGCAACGCTCACCACCAACCCTCTATGTCGACGGCTCAATACCAAAGATTACCGACATCTCCATCAGGGAGCTCGTCAGATATCCGTCTCAAAGCTCGTAGAAGCTCATCTCTCGAAACTGCTTTCTCTACAAATGCTTCATCTACGACCCTTTTCGACAACGATGACCGTGACTCCTCTGAGAGGGGTACACTACGACATCTCCCAGCTTACGACTCAGACCCTCGGTTTTATCAGCCAAAGCCGTCGCCATATGCTCGCGCTGCGTTGATCATATTTATTTTCGTGGCTTTCTATGTTGGATTCGTGATGCGCGCAGACATTTTCCGTGCCATCATTGGACAACATGAGGAGAGGATCCAGGCGGAGAATGAGAAGTGGGCAGAATGGGCAGCTGCTCAGGTTCGTTAGCTATTGTTGTACCTACTGTGTGTTGTCTGATGCTGACGAAATGTTTGATAGGACTCCTATTGAATTTCCATACTTTGTTGCTACATTCTGACGACTGTGACATTAGAGCATACCTTCCGTCGTTGCCGCCTTGTTACCTTTGCGGTGGACTATACTGGATTTTATCTATTTCAAGTAATTTATAAGGTCATGTATTATCTGAGTCTGCTCATCCGTGATATGTTGATAATTGGACACTGGTTATACCGCTGAATACATGGGTCCTCTTCCTCTCAACTCTCGGATATCAGTTAGTCAAATCATGTTGGACGAGTGGGTTGGCAAATGGTCGAGACCAAATAAATGTTCCCTGACCCTCAGTTTTGTCGAGACTTTCGCGAGGTATTGCGATTTTTCTAACCGATATTGACCTAAATTCAATCTTGTATGAAGGAATATTCAGATTGCGGTTCAGTAATACGGAGTGATACATACGAGGATAATAAATCGTATTTTGAGAGCCTGTCGTTGTCTTCGACGTTACTCAAATAAATGTTTCGACGATGTAACTCGCTTCCAGCTCGAAAACTACATGAGGAGTGTTAGGACTTGCCGGTCTACACCTGAAACGGACGTTGGCGATAGTAACGAGTAATTACAGGCTGGTCAGTGGCTACTGCTAGGTCACGATGATTATTTTGTTTCATTAACGATGTAACCTGGGAATCATGAATAGGGTCGATTGAAAGATGAAACGAGCCTGGCAAAGTGGAAACATTGCTTGGTTCCACTGCATCATTCCAGTGCCGCGATGCACTGATTTCGAAACTTTGAAGCTCCGCCTGATCAACGAGCGGTCCGAAATCCATGGAGACTCTTCTTTCTCTCAAAAGTCTCTCAGCCCCAAACTTATCATCTGCTCTTGCGTTGGCATAGGGTATCCATAGTGTCTCAATGAATACCTATTTCTTTTGAGCATCGTTTCGTTGCTTACTCGACATTCTTGCTTGTTTTGACCTCCATTTACCACCGGTCATATGGGGCTTCAACCGGTGGTTTCACCTCTTGTTTCGCCACGCGTTCGGGGCTAAGAAATGTGCTTCCGAAACCCAGTCCTTCGGCATCACGACTTGTGGGCACGAAACAGTCGCCAGCTCAGAATTCACATAAATACCGTCTGACGAGCATGATGTATTGTGAGTTCTCTCACTCTTCTACTTCTCTGAACACACTCATGTCTCTGTCCACAGTGATTACTTCGGCTGGTCCAAGTAAATCCTCACTTCCAAACGTGCGTCGCCATTTGCATATCGCTAGGCTGGAATTAACACTCCTTCACTTAGAAATAATACCACTCTACTTCACGACCTCTTCACGGCATCATGAAGCTCTTCAACTACGTTTCCTCCTCCTCCTCCTCCCCCCCCCCCCCCCCCCCCCCCCCCCCCGTAGTACGTTGTCCATTTGCTCCTTCGAGTTCACAGTCTGACAATCAAGGCAGGACAATGAATCTGACCTCGAGGCTCATTCCGTTCAACCGCCGAGTTTGAGCAACGGTGGTCCAAGCCCTACGACTCGACGATCTTCGAGCGCGACCCGGAAAGAGAATAAGGAACCAGCTGACGATAAAAGAAAGGGCCAGTCATCGCCCGCAGGTGCCCACGGCAAAGACAGCGAAAAAGAAAAAGAGGACAAGCTCCCAGCTTCCGACGATGGAAATACTGGCAAGAAAAGCAAGGGCAGGAACGGCAAGGTGCATTTGGCACATGCCCAGATTTCGATTAGAAAGTTTTCGGGAGAAAGCGCTGCGAGGGAGGTGCAAAGTCGGCTACGGGTGAGACCAAATCGGCTAAGAGTAAGACCACACCGGCGCCCAGGGACACGAAACAGGGTGCAGAGAAGTGCTGGCCTGGCGTGTTCGAGAACCTGTCAACTAGGAAGAATACTGGTAAGTAGTCGAGCCCCCTCCGAGACGCATTTGGCTGACGCGGGCTCGAGACGCTGGTGGAGGCACTGTCAAGATCGGAGGAAAGGAGTACCATACCAAAGGCAAGGGCTCGGCGGGACGATGATAGGCATCTAACTCTTTCCTTTGACAGACGGACTTCTCACCCTGGGCCGGTCTTTTATATATATATATATATCATTTAGAGTCCCAGGGACTCCTTGCTCCCATGGCGGACTTCCTGGGCAGGTCTACGACAGCGGCGATGTCATCCTCCAAGGAGTTCCCGAGAAACTAAAGGCGCCGGTGAAGAACACGGAAGCTGCACACAAGCTCCCGGATGGCAAGTTCTTCGGCACAGGAAAAGCGAACAGAATGACTTTCATGGCACTCAAGGCGTCTTCGTCTATTCCACTGCCGCTCCGGACGCCAAACGAGAAAGTGAACCACGATGAATGCAAGAAACTGCTCGAGGCAACACACAAAGTCATGGCGCAAGACCAGAAGGAGCTGGTGGCGAAAGATTTGGTGAAGGTGGCAGCGGGTGGAAGAATGTTCTAGTCCCTGCCACGGGACCAGTGAACAAGATGTTGTTCCCCAACTCCTCAATCATCTTGAATAGGATGAGCCACTCGGCTTCGATTCTCGATAGTACTGACTCGTTACGGTGACAGACGGATGTGGGGAACATTTGACGAGTTTGTGGAACGGCAGCTGGTTATCGACCCGGAAGCTATGAACGAAAATTGTGGTGTTTGCAAAGGTAGACCGACCGGCCAAAGGCGAGAAGAAGGGAGATAAGGCCGGGAAGGACGAGGGCACGCATGAGGAGGAAGGAAAGAAGGCCGCAAAACCGAAGGAGGTCGATAACACAGGCGGCGCTAGCTGCGAGAAAAAGAAGGTGAAGAAGGCCTGCTTTGCTGAGGAGCTTAATGAGTTCGACTGAGTAGATGTGACTGTTTGTTCCGAATCGCGATGAATACATCTTGCCCAGTTCTTTACTTGACTCGTTTTGACTCTGAATATCCCCCACCTATTTGTCCCCTTGATTGTGAACCACTTTCGCCCCTTCTGAATTCTTAACACGGGGCTCGCTTTGGTTATGATCCATCAATGCGAGCTAGAAGGTGAACGTCCATTTGACTGACATTCAACTTCGTACAAATAATGCGGAAAACTACTGTCTTGAATATGGTGAGTATCTGACACAGATAATGCTACATTTGTCTGGTCGGGTTTCGACCTCCGCTTATCCGCGTTCCACTGACTTAGCCACAGTCATTTCGAATCTGCCTTCGCGACCACGGCACATACAAGAACGAATACAGCTTTTCCGTCATAGTCAATCACTTTCTCGCAGAAGCGCGGGGAACAAATTTGCACTCGAAAGGAAGTGGTCCACTACGAAATTGCGTTAGCAAAATACCATCAAACGAGGCTCGAAGGGACCTACCAGACGACAAGATTAGGCCAATCCATTGACGGTGTCTTAACTGCACCGTTTTCGTCAAGCACAGGCTCGATCCTGAATGCCGCCAACACGTGCGTTGCGACCATGAACAAGTTGTACGTCGCGACATGCGCTCCTGGACAAACTCTATATAGTCACAAGAAATCGCAAAAACAGTAAGAATCAGAATGAGAGTTGCAGTCAGGGAAGAGCTCACCGTCGGCCAAATCCAAAAGCAACGTCTTCGGGGTCTGGCATATTTTGATTCAACCTTCCCTGAGCGTCGAGGAATCTCTCTGGACGGAATTTATCAGGTTCTGGACCATACGTCTCTCTGTTATGCAACATAAGCCAGGCGTTGGGTATGATGAGTGAATCCTTCGGGATAAAGTATCCTTTGTATTCATCATCTTGAATCACGGCATGTGGTGCGCCCAACGGCAGAACAGGTCGCCATCTAGCAGCGTTAATGAGGTGAAAATACTCGAGTCAATATCACTTCGAACTAATCGCAGAAAATTCCTAACCTGAGAACTTCTTTTAAAAGTGCCGCAATGTACGGTAGCTTGTCCGCATCTATCCACTCGGGCTGTTGGCGTCTCTCAGCTTGAAGCAGCTTGTCCAGCTCCTCCTGGGCACGCTGTTGTGCCTCCGGGTGGAGCAAGATCGCAAGTATGAAATTGTGCAATAACGCCAATGTTGTATCCACTCCGCCTACAAGTGACGCCGTTAGACTTTCTTGAAGCGCGGAATCAATGAAAAAAGGCAGACCGTACCAGCAAACATCATAGCTGCAGTGTCTCTAACAACATCCAGCTCCTTGTCTCCATTGTCGATACATAATGATAGGAATGATTCTTCCGCCTTGCCTTCCTCCTACGCACCACCGTCAGCTATCGGTATGAAAGTAATGCCCATAACACTGACGATCAATTTCTTCCCAGTCGTAAACGGGCGCTCGCGGAACTCATTCGCAAGTCTTCGCCATACAGGCACCGCAGCCTTGAAGCCAAGTCCAGGGAACCACGAGGGAAAATGTTTCAACGGAGGAATGAGATCAACGATTATTGCTCCAGAGGCATAAGCTGCGTTGATGGTTAGGACAGCCTCTTCTGCTAATTTAATCAACGAAGCAAGGCTTCCAGGATCTTCCAGCTCTTCCTTGGTGGGATTAGGCGAGTTGCGGCCATCGTTGAACGGGATTCCGTACGAAAGAGAAATCGTGGTTGAACCAATTACGCTAGATTGCAAGATCAGCATGAGTAAAGACAGGATGGCATGGAGTCATAAGACCCAGCTCAGCGACATACTATCGGAAAATCTTCACCCAATTGTCTGGTTCTTCCATGAGCAAAGGGATGAGCCTTTCGCGGATGGATGTCAAGAACCTGCTCTGAAAGACCTCGGGTTTTGACGGGTGAAAATGCTTCTGGAACAGCTTTCGTCGCTCTCGCCAAGCGGGGGTATAAAGCATGTTGCTCATGAGCCACTCCCAGCCCGAAATTTCAACAATGGAGAAATCTGGCCTAGTAAAGTGGCACGGTTAATGGATATCTAAATGGTGGGAAAACAACTGTGAGCACACCTGCTGGAGTATATTGCTGATCGTTTATCCATCAGCTCCGTCGCAGATTCCAGGGAATTCAGGATAATAACATTCAATCCTGCGCCCTGGAGATGAAGAATATCCGAATCTATATCCAGTTCTCAAATCAGCATCAGACTGAGTAAGAAAGTATCAAAATCGCAACTGTATTGCTTTCCCCACTTCTCGTATGTTTCCCATGCTCTATGCTGAGGCATGTACGCAAGGCTTCCAAGTCCAGGGATCAATCTAGGCGGGCCAGGCGGGTATCGACGAGAGGAGTCCTTAATCGACTTGTACGAGAGCCATGTCACAAAGGTAAGCGCTGCCGCACCACACGCTGTGGTTGGAGTCAAAAACTCGGCAAAGCGCTCAAGTACCATGACGGAGGTAAAAAAAGTGAAAACCGTCGAGGTTCAGACATCTTTGGCATCCCTTTTAACGGGTCACGAGGGTGACGTTAATCTGTCAGAAGGTCGCCAGCCCTGAGCCAAAAGATCTGCATTGGGTCCGCGGGAACCATAATTTGATGGGCGGAATGAAAGAAGATTCCTTGAAAGGAAGTTGGTTTGCTGCTCGCAAAGGGTTCCTATAAGCATGCTCGCTCGTGTTTGTCGTGCGGGGATGTACCATAACTAGTGCGTAATTCGAGCACGAAAAGGAACAAGACCCTTATCGATTGAGTGAGTACTGATCATCACTATCGCCAGCGCCTAGGCGCTCAACGACGCTATCGATGAGTTGCCCATTTGACCATTGTAAGAGCTAAACGGCCTGAATGAGAATGGTCTCTTGCTGCCCAGTTGAAACATGATAGAGTCAAGACAGTCGAAGCGTTCTCTAGAACTCCACTATAACCTTGACCTACTGAAGTTGGTCTCGGAATGAAAAGAAAATTAGAAACATGTGTTGGAGGCGTGTTGGAGATCCCAGGTGCTTGCACCGTTACTGGCGTCCCAAATAATCATAAATGCCGGATCGGCAACGAATTGGAGCCCGTTAATTTCCAATTTGCAGCCAGTTTGCAAACTACATTTGGCAGGCAAGGTTTGAGACCGGTGAGACCCTAGTCACTAGAGACACTTCAGGCTCGACTCCTGTCAACAATGATAGAAACGATTCAATCAACGAATTTGAATCGCTGCCAGCACTGGTTGCTGGGAATCGACATTACTTACGAAACAAAATCGTTGAGCGGTCTCGAGTCTGAATTCAATTCCATTGTCTAATCGTGACTTGTTCGCGAGTTTAAATCGTGGACATTAGTATCGATTTAGGCAGTGATTCAACTCGCCAATTGAATTGCTTCTACCGTCGTTGGCAGGAGTCAAGCCTAAAATGTCTCCAGTGGGTACCGGTACAGTCGCCTCTGTCTTAACTGATACCTGTCATTGAATCCGATACTCTGTCGCAACCAATAGCTGGAGCCCAAAACCAAATCGGTTAGCTGGGATTTGGCCCCCATAGCCGATAGCTCTGTCATATTTGACAACTGATAGGCCAATTGGTCCCCAAAAAACTGATAACGCACGTAGACTCAGCGCCCACCAGGTCCACTGAAACCAAGTTTCAGAATATTGGTTCCGTGGATTCCAGTGCCTAGTAATGAAAAATTTCATGAATGAATAGATTTTTTTTTGAGTTTTCACACTGATCTTCCCGTCAAAAAACCTGGATATGTCTACTGTCTCTCTCTCTCAGTGCTTAAGAAAGGCTTGCAAACCCTCAACAAGTTGATGAAAGGTGATCACAATTCCATGCATAATTGAATGCAAAACAACCAATTTCTGAGGAAGATGAAGTTTGGTTAGACAACAAAGCAAACCTTGTGCAGGAATATCGAGTGATTACTGAGTTGGAAGGGCAGAGGTCAGGGAGCCATGATTTATCGTTATGTTACTCGTGCCAATCACAACTCCCGGCTCGGGCAACAGCTTGAGCATGTTCTCAAGGCTTATGCCAGAGAAGTCCGTAAAGCACAATTCATGTGCTTGAAAGATACTAAACTCACCGACTATTTCACTCTCAATCAATAGAGTATCTTAAAATCTCTGTTTAAGTATATAGGGGAAAAAATCGAAAAATTCCCTGAAAGTATAAGGCGCCTATTTGATAAAATTAGCGCCCCCAATAGCCTGTCAGGTTTCAAGGCCGTTGGAGCAAAATTTGGCGGGCAACGGGCTCTCAAAGGCTCAAAACCGTTGTTGTCGAACAGGTCTGGTGACCAGCTCCCTATTTTATGTACGCTCTTAATCCTCTTCGAGTGCGGTGTATGTTTTTGATCTGTTTGAGATTTGTCCAGATTATTTTTCTTTGGGCATTGCTTTAGTTGGGCCTTGTCTCATGGGTTGCTGGATAATTGTTCTGTGGTTCGGTCTTCTAAGAGGGCTCGGTACTAATGTTTGCGTAATCCTTGATAATCGATCCCGGAAAATCGTACTTTTCCTCCCTGGGGACCAATTCGGGCTTGGTTCTTCGGTTCTCTTGACCAGTTCATTAGCTTTTTCGTTTCCTTCAATGCCGCTGCGACTTTCAACTGTATCACCTTCCCTCTCGCGCAGGAATTCTATGGCTTCCCAGAACCACTCTTTGTTGTTCACCCACATCTACCCTCTGTCTTCCAGGTGTAACAGGCTGGTGTACTACATTCCATCATCCTGACTCCCTCGTGCACAGTCCCGCTCTTCGCAGAATCATGGTGCTGATCCAGGCTATGGTCCTCTTGCAATGCCTCTTCGCTTTTCTCCGTCAGAGAACACAAAAGTCTGACTACAGGAGAGGAGAATTGCTGAATCGACTGTCCAAAGCTTTATCTCTTTTCAATCCAGTCACCGGTGATTTCGGAGTTGTCATTGTTTATCATTATTATGCAAGTGCTTCTGAAATCCTCAGAGCCGAACCGACTGCAAGAGCTCTCTCTATACCCTTGTTGCATAAAACCGCTCATATCCTCTTATGCAATCCAAAACATCGTCTATACTCATGTCATACACGCAGAGACATGGTTTTACTGTGGTTGAACCTGACTATTCATGTCCTGGTGAGTCCTGGGAACACCATCATCCATCACAAACGCTCACATTAGCCTCATGGGAAACCATTGACAATTGAACCGAAATCGACCTGTCGTGTTTGTGCATATATCGTTAACCTGCAATGCCACCCCGAACTCGTCGATTCTCTGCTCGCTTGGCAGACCTACAACCAGATTCAGACGTGGACATGGACCAGAATGATGAAATTGACGTAGAGAACGATGACGATGAACCTGAAATCGAGGACGGTGAAGGGGACGGTGAAGAAGACGACGAGGAAGAAGAGGAAGAAGAGGATAAAGATGAGATTCAGTCGGTAACTAATCGTCCTCAACTTTTTACAATGTTCCTTCTGACGATCACCGGTAGGAAGAAGATGACGATGACGAGGAACCTATACCGTCGCCGAGAAAACAGCCGCGACTAAGAATCAGACTGAAGCTTGGCAACGGCAAACGCATCGGCAGCTCAGATGACAGTACTGCCAGGCCTACTCCTGAGGTAGAAACTACGCCTTCAAGGGCGCGCAGTCGTAGGAAAGTCAAGTCAGGTAGGTTCCTCGTACCCGTCCGAATCTCGATGGCTCATGACGATTTCAAAGACATTGAATCTGAAGACTCCCTTTCTCCTGAGTCAGAAGACGAAGATGGCTCCATGTCTGGCTCACGTCCCCCCAGTCATCCCAAGCCAATGACGGCTCGTCGAGCCGTGTTGGCTGGAATGGTTGATTCAAGCCACGTTTCCCTCGGTATATTTTCCTTCGACATTATGACCCGACTTTGCTAAGTTGTAGCCTGTTTTTCTAATAGGGGAGGGGAATCGTAGCAAGAAGAAAGTTCTGAATGAAACAGAGCTCGCTTTACGAAGGGAGGAGACCGCTAGAAAGCGGAAAAACTTGACAGAGAAGAAACTCGAGGACGAGAAGGTGCTTCTTATGTTCCTCGCATATTTTACCATTTCTGAACGCGTCTTAACTGCATGCTCTGCTCAGACGGAAACTATTAATCGGCTGTTGAAGAAGCAAACACGACCGCGTAACAAAAGAGGAACGGCGCTTGATGACAGATCGCCGATGCCTAGCAATGGGAGAAAGATGAAGCTGAAAACTAAGGACGACGAAGGCGAGGAGGGTGAAGAGGGGGATGAGGAAGAGGTCATAGATGTGGTCGAGGAAGAGGTCAAGCCTATCATGTACCGCTGGACATCTTCCAAGAAAGTTGACGGTGGAACTACGAGCATGGTCTTGAATTTCTCAATACCGCCATCAGTTGCGATTCCGCCGGCATCTGAGGTTCAAGTTCCCAAGCCCAAGGTGCCGGGCGTCTGTGCGGTGGAAGGATGTGGACAACCCCGGAAGTACAGGCTCGTCAAAAACTGGATGGTTGGAGCGTGTGGGATGCCACACCTCAAGCTTCTAGAGGGGTAAATTCAGTGTTGCGCTAAGTATCCTCTCTCTTTCGAACGTTTAGTCTTGAAATACCATTCCCCTTGATTTCAGCCCACATGCTTCATAAATCACTTGTGCCTTAATGATATCGCTATGAACTTTTGGTTGTCAGTAACGGGGGGGGACAGACAGCGGTCCAGTAAGTCAGCCAGACAACACTGATATCGGTATCCAATGGGTGCTCAGCCTCAAGTGGAGACTGGGACCTAGACCTTGGCGATTTATTTTTGTGACGGCCGCACCGCGACGCCCGCCAATGTCTTTCACGTCTGTGTGAGGGCAGAAGCAAGCTTCAACGGTGCGCTCGAAATCATCGGGACTCGTTAAAGACTTTGATGAAGAAATACAACTGATATTCAACTCCGGACGCTTCGAGCTCTAACGACACTCCAAGACTGACGTACCCCACAGGCTCGAAAAGCTTGAAGAAATTGAATCAAATAATTCTAATTTTCGGGCCTGAGCGGTTGCTCCAATGTCACGCTCGCGTCCCCCATCCTTCGCACTTCTAATTTCCCCATCCGGTGTTTCGGCAATCCAGCGTGTGGATTGAGTGTGTGGATTGATTCAAGGTTACCTATCGCAACGCCCCTCAAGAACCTCATTTCTCCGTTTTGCAAAGTCATTACACTTTTTTTGTCTGTTCTGTTGGATTTGTCAATGCTCTGTTGCAAACGGCTACTTCGACCGCGGGCTTTCGGTTATTCGGATGTTATCAGCGAACAAAAGCCTTTGATGAACTTTTTTCTCCTTGAACTGATCGACATCCCATCCCAGCTGGACAAGTTTCATCAGTTTACATCTAGGACTCTCAACTCAACATCTTGAAAGATTTACATGCTTTCTAAGTCACAATTCGCTACCGCGGTCAAACGCGTCAAACGCTTTGGACACGACTGTCACGCTTGTGAACGCCACTAGGGCATCTATTCCCACGCTTGAGATCCGAAATCCCAGACGCGTTACATGGAGCAGCAATCTTCTCAGGGTCGAATCGAAAGCTTATAGTCATGTCACCTGCAGACTCTTATCCTATGAGTGCCTGTCTCTGTTCCGAATGACTGGCCGGGATCATGGACTTACTGTGCCCATGTCCTGTTCTGGCCGGGGACCGGGATAGCTACGCGGAGTCCCCCAGTACCCGGCCGATGGGTGAGCTGTTTGTTGTCAATTCTGTGACAGATACCGCACTCAAAAGCTAATCTGGACTGCAAGTTGCATTTCCCATCACCCTTGTATGTCAAGAATATCAAAATTCAAGAACTCACACTCTTTTGCAAATACACGGGCACAGGACGGCACCATTTGCCACTTGCCACAGGTCATATGGCGCTGCTTGCGTGACCACGTGCAGAGCCGATGGAGAAGTCTTCAGTCTTCTCAGTGACAGGTGTTCTCAGGATGATCTTAGGAAATGCTTACGGCGGATATTTGGGGGAACTGCCATACCTCCTTGAGATTCATTACATTTCTGTTCTAGGTATCTCGCTGCATGTCGGTCGATCAAACTTTGAGACTGCATATTCAAAAGGCTACTTTTAGCTTCCTCGGGTACCCATTGATAAGGACGCTTGGAGCTCAGACACGTAGTCTTGGACCTTCTTTTCCGTGTTCCCTTCGCCGAGACCCCGCTCCTTGGGTTATCGACACCATTTCGTACACTGTTCGAGATGTCCGCTTCAACCTCATTGGCAGCTTCAGTAACGTCTTCGGCCCATCTACCAAGTAACACATTTCCCGCGCCACCTAATGTGCAGCTATCGTAAGTGATTCGGCACTTCTAGCATTTAGGGGTTAGCAGCAGACTTAGAGAACTTCAGGTATGGGCCGATGCTGGTTGGAGTCTTCGTAAATATGATTTTATATGGGGTATGTGCCATTATCCTTTGCGTCAACGTCCAACGCCTCTGACGTTTGGTCTTTCCAGGTTCTGGTAGCCCAGGTACCCAAATCTCCCTGTAAATGCGCTGTGGGACGCTTATACCTCTCCGCACTCTATCACAGACCTATACTTATTATCAGATCTACAAGAAGTACGCTGGTCCCGTAGTTTGTGTCAGTGAGAATGAGCTGATGATCAAGCAGCGATGCGCGTTGGATCAAGTGTCTTGTAAATCCCTTTCCCACTGTGAATATGGTGTCTCGTGCTCAACTTACGCAGGTGCTCTATCTGTTCATCGTAGAAACAGCAAATACAGGCATAGACATAGCGATGATGTATCAACCTCTCATACTTCAATATGGTGCGTCTTCAAACAGCCCGTAGTCGCCCTGCTCTTCATCTCTTCTTTAGGCCACCCACTTGTGAATTTCCCAGTCAGTGAGTATTGTAGCCGAACAACAACAAAAAGGACATCACTGATATATCAAACTTAGTGTTCGCCGCCGGTATGGTTATCATTCTTTACTTCGTGCCAAACGCCAGTTTGTAACATTTGTTTGACATCGTCACAGAACCAATAACTATTGTAAGTCACAATTTGACACAATATTCATGCATTCGTACCTGACGAGTCTGGCCTAAGGTCGCCATATCCACGCCAATCCAACTCTTCTTTGCTTGGAGGATTCGACTTCTCACGAAACAAAATGTTGTCGCAGCAATCATCGCCCTCTTGTCATTGGTTTCCTTGGGTGCGCTTCCTGGTTTCCCGAGTTCTCTTACCCTCGCAACTGATCCTTAATTCCGGGTCAGCTGGCGGACTTTGGACGACCATTCTGATCACCATCATCAAACTCTTCAAACGCAAACCTGAGCTTCACTGGCCTGCGCTCATGTGGTTCCTTTCGGCGACCATCGCAGATGTTCTCATTACAATAACACTCGTGATAAACTTGGTGCGTGAGTTTCATTGCTCCCGCTCCAACGTCCGCGTGCGTGGAACGTGTGCTGACGGGGTGCTCATGATTCGCAGTCAAGACGTAAGACGGGCTTTGCCGCGACTGATGATGCCATCTCTAAGATCATCCGAAGTGGGTCTTCTTCCTTGAATTTACGTAAAACTCTTGTTCACGAAACGTCTATGGAACAGTGACAGTCCAGACTGGCATGTTAACGTGAGTTCTTGCTGGCCTCGTTAACTTCGTTTGCAGTTGACCGTGAATCCCTCGCTCAGCGCTCTATTTGCGATCGGCGATGTTATCTTCTTTATGAGTGAGTTCTATTCCGTATGGAAAAGTTGGAAGAGGCACTGATTGCTTCTCAGCGCTCGCAGTATGTGAATCTCGTTATTGTCTTCCAGAACATGTTCTAACCGCGGAATGCGCTGCTCGCAGAAAACTGCTCTGTACGCTGACTTCTTTACCAAACCTTGCTCTAGCGACTGACACTTCCTTAGAAACTTCATTTGGGACTTGGCTTTGACGAAGCTTTACACGAACTGCTTGCTGTCTACCCTTAATGCTCGAGCAAGCCTGAAAGAAATGACTAGTGCCCAGTCAGGGCAACGGCAGATCTCTACAGGAGGCGGGAACAGTCGACGGCCAGTAGGTTTCTATCACGGAATTTTCTCCGTAGCGTACTGAGGCCTCGATCAGAATCACTATCTGGATCAACCTGTTACACCTGTTAGTCTAGTGGTATACGCAACGGTGACAAATTCTAATCGAGATTTTATAGATTCATGTTCAGTCGTCCGTGTTCGAGATGGAGCGAAAGTCATATGATAGGTCGTACGAGCGATCGTCTCGCTCTAACCACGACGATGTAGAGTACGGGATAACCGTGACTAAGGTAAGCCAGCTCCTTGCCTTCGACGTTGCATTCTTTTATAACTTCTGTACCCATGCTAGGTCGTCGAAACGATGCAAGACCCAGATCCCCTTCGTGTTAAAGGGGTGGCTGTATAGGACAATAGGACCTAAGAAAATTAATTGTGGGATTAGCATCGGTTACGAACTGTCATACGCATTGTTGTTTGTATTGTGATCCATCGATTTTTATTGTTATTTGCCTTTCATTAGATCTGGCACTCCTTTCTCGACACGTTCCCTCTGGCCCATCTACTGTACTGGTGAAACTTGCTGTGGAAATGCAATTTCAGGAAATGATTAAAACTAGCTCTGGTCGGCCTTTGAACGTCTGAACAATGGATTACAATCTTCAATCCAGATGCCGAGTTGTTAAAAGAATCCTGCATTGCTTTCTCAAGTGTCTGGGTCGGTGATTGGACACTCACCGACTGCACATGCTACCTCTTCTTAATGGAATAAACTCTAAATTCCGCCCCTTTTCCCGGACAGGGGAATTCAACGGATCATGATAAATGCAAGGCTCGAGGTACTTCCGCTTGTCACTCATCCTGTCTCTGAGGATCGTATATGGTATATAGTTGGTCAAGCCTTCGTCGAGCGTCTTTGGCACTCAGGCACGCTAACCCACTGTTAGATTCCGAGTCTGTCAACCTCGAAAGATACGCACTAAAAGAAGATGTCGAGTAGTTATGGCAAATAGTATATCCAGCCCAGTTCCATGTGATGTCCCACTTAGACTAATCTTGACAATCAAAGGTGTCCAGAGGTGAGGATTAGACGGCAATAATCTATTGTTGGGCGTTTATGATTGTTTGCCGACTATGCCGAAGCTGCTTTCACCATCAGGAATTGGCATGTATACGTCACGTTACTTCTCAGTAGTCGTGTATCCTCACTTGAGATCTAAAGCAACTGATATCAATTTTGAGCATAGTGCCATAACCACTTTCTTTTCTCCACTAGTGACGCGGGGGATTCTGCCCTCTTTTTTGGTGAACGTTCTGCTTGGTCGCACATCATAATCTGAATGATGCCACTTGTCAACGGACGACTTCAGCTCATGAAAGATATTCTTAGGAGTCTCTCAATCCCTGGCCTGGGTCACTTGAAGCGAGCGGTGAGGCGGGTTCCCGGGTGTGTAATGGAAATGCATAGCTAGCTAACGAAGTCAAGACGAGGTTGACGTGACAGTTTGATTAAGTTTTCGATGGCAGAAAATTAACTCAGTGGCATTGTTCAACACTTAGTATAGCTGATAGTCGCCTGGTATGCCAGGCCTTCAAAGACTAAAATAGCCGAGGGACTCTGCTCTTGACATATTGAGGGGTATGATGGATAGCAGCCAGATGGCTAGTAAGCTGATCATTATAAACTTACACTCGTCGTCTAGAAGTCTGATAGCTCGATCCATTTTCCGGGATGCAATGTGAGGAGGAATGTGTTGCTGTATGCTCCTTTTATTGCTCTATTTTCACAACGAGAACCGTTGGCCCAGGCCCAACTAACATAGACCTTACTTGCTTGAGCACTAGAACTCATAGTGACCATCACACCGTTTATAGCATCGTCAAGTCAAAGTTCAAACAAACCGATTGCAATTCAACTGGAACAGCTTTGATTGACGAACCTGACAGCACAGAACCTCGGTAAAGAGACCACACCAGACCAAATTGTAATGCGTTTCACGAATACATTCCCTTTTTTGACCATCCCATCAGAATGCCGAAGCTCGGCGTCACGCGTCTTGGATTCTTTCGTGATGGATGGATCGCCCACTGTCCCCCGAAGTCCGTATTACAGACCAAGAGCTGGTAAATCAGTGCGTTTTTCCGATTTGCTCTCTCTTTTAATGGGCGTCACTAACTCAGCTTTGTACTTGCAGAACAACTCTCTGCCTCCACTTGTGAGGCCCCTGCTCTCGTTCATCCTCTGACGACCTCCTGGTGCTCTGGCAAATATTCTTATTTCCGACTTCTAAACATCAATTCACGACGACAATGCCGCCACCAATTCCGTTATTGTGAGTGCTTTCGTCGCGTTCAATCCCCGATAGCGAAAGATTGACATTTGGCGTAGATTTGGGCCGATGCTAATTGGTATGTTTGCTTGTTATCGCGCTTGGGCTGAGCGGAGAATAACGCCTTTGCAACAGGCGCATTTTTCAATACAATGCTATACGGGGTATGTTCATGAATCCCTTTCGTTTTTGCTAAGATGATTCACAGGTGGTGAATATGTAATCGTAGGTCCTAGTTGTACAGGTACGCTCAGGGCACGACCCTACGACCCGTTCCTGAACCTCTTGTCTCTCCCCTTCGTCTTGGCACTGGTTATTAGAGCCTCATATACTTTCAACTGTACAAAAAGTGAGTGTGTTCGTCGTCACCCTCTTTCATGGAGCATCTCGGGCTTTCTTCCGATAGCTCTAGGCGATGTGGAATGCATTGACTGAATCATCTTCTCCCGCAGGGATTCGCTGTGGCTCAAGCTCTTCGTACGTTGTTCATTCGTAATCAATACGCCAGAGCAATCTCTCATGGAATCTACAGGTGGTGTATCTGCTCGCGGCGGAGACTGTAAATGCTGGATTCAGTATAGGTCTGCTCTATGAGCCACTGATTTTGAAGTATGGTACGCCAGCTCTGCTCATTCTCACTGTCATTACACACTGACGTCGACTATTTGATATTTTTAGGTCAACCAGCAGCAACAACTTTCTTCCCTATACGTGAGTCCTTGTTCTTGATACTCTCAGTATCGGAGTACTGACCCGAGGTAACAAACAGTGTTACCTGCAGGTGAGAAGCGGGCTTTCCCTTACTTCCTCCCTCGGGAGAGAGATCACGAGTGCCTAGAGGATGGCCGTAAGGGCGTCAGAAACGTCAGAGTCAGTCATGGGCAGTCCAACTCTGGCCTCGGGGATGGGCGTCCAGGCATCTACTCCGTAGAGCAAGCGGATGCTTTCAGATGGCACGCGGCCACTTTGACAGCACAGACTAGACCATGAACTCTCTCGGCCACCGGGGATGCCCGATGCGATGAGAAGCTTATGCTGACTATTACTCTTTC
>KQ962312.1:26272-40234 GCA_001563735.1 Leucoagaricus sp. SymC.cos | reverse complement strand
AAAGAGTGTCAACATCATTGATTTGCATTCCATTTGATTCAACGTACTGAACAAGATGTTCCATGAAATCATCAGGAGCATCGACAAGTTTCTTCAACGCTTGGCTGATATATTTCGTTTCATGAGGCTGCTGCCATGTCAACTTCACGTTGGAAATGGTATGCGAGTCCTCGACGGGGAACTTGAAGTAGCGTTGCAAGAGACGCCTTCGGATGCGCCATCCGTCGTTGTTGGGCATGACGGCAAAGAGCCAAGTAAAGCCCATGAGATCGTGGACCATAGGTGAATGCGCTCGGGATGAGTAAATCGCTCCGCGTTTCTCAAGAAGGTCACTAGCAGCTCGCCGAGTGTTGAGCACGACAAGGGATGTACCCGCCATGTTCAAATAGATAATCTCCGAGTCTTATCAATATGGTTGGTCAGATTCTGCCGCGGAATATATTAGGTGCATCTTACTGTACTGTCGTCCCCAGTCTGCGTATTTTTCCCATTCGAAATCAGCAGGCTTGTTGTGAAGGTTTCCAATAATGGGAAGCCTATGTGGGCCAGGCGGTAGAGGTACCTTGCTTCGGGTCTTGCCTTGGCGGAAGGCATAGATAACGACGAGAGCGATGATTGTAACACAGACGGTATTCGCAACTTCGACTGCCATTGCGAATGATATAGAAACTGGGCGTGAAGGGCCTATGCAGGACTTGCCTTGCTTTTAAGCACACTAGGAAAGCACATTAGATACAAGGTATACGGCCGAGAATAGTTAGAACGTAAAATATGCACATACATCGGACGTGTGTCATCTCTCCGGTGGTGGCTCTGAAGATGCTGGTTATGTCTCGGAGCCGCCATGACATACGAGGGCGATCTCGATGGTGTGTCAGGGGACGGAAAAGGGAGTTTTCTTCAAGTTGCCAAAGCGAGTAGTCGAGTCTCCGCCAGTTGCTTGAAGTAGCTGCAGTTTCATTAATTGCGTGATGGGGGTACACATAACTGGACATTGCAACAAGTATGTGATTGAAAGGAGTCTCCGGCAGCCTAGTTGTGTGGTTGGCGGCGGGCGGCTATGTAGTAGTGAACTAACCCTTTCTTGAGTTAGCCATGGTGGATACTTGGGAAGGGAGCAAGGGCCTTAGATGATAGAATTCCAGAATCTATGCTCACCGCTTCCGATTGTTGTCGCGCAAAAGCTTCAGGACATCTTTAGTATCTACTCCATCATTGGAGACGCAGAGGAAGAGTGATCATTACAACGGCGCTAATATGGTCAGATGATGCTCTCAGTACTCGTTCTGGGGCAGACTTTGTGGATTAGTAACGCACGCAGTCAAAGACGTACGTGTGTAGATCTTCCGATAGACAGAAAGAACAAAGTGACGTGCCTGATAGAGCGATAGCTCAGGTCAAAAATTTCATCCCAATAATTATCTCGTCCCAGATGGACGTGATGGAAGTCTCCGGTATATCGGGTTGGTGCCCACTGCCTTTTCAAACTCAGCCGATCGGTGACTCAACTACTAGCTTAGTTTCAGCATGCCGATTTGGTTGTCCACTCTTCGGCGGACTCAAGCCAAGGCCCGATCACCACAACGGATACATATATGACAGACAGAAATTGCAGGTATGTACCTGTGATGGTGATACCACCGTGCCAAGTTTTGAGAGATATGTTTGAGGTGCCCTATCACATTCCCTATTATTGGCTGTGTTGGGTTATCCAGCATGGATTGCACATCATTACGACGAAAATACGAAGCCGAACGATGTGTATCAATGTAGTGTGAAGTTGTTGAGTTGGAAGACACGACGAGGCGTTGCGTTACCCGCGAAACCCTAATACCAACAAATGTCGTGCCTTGCATGGGCTTCCGTTTCTTACAGCACCGATGCCAAATTGAGCTTTCGGATACAAAGGAGCAATTCGTTTCCGTAACGATCCAAGGTTACATATGTAGTACAAATTCAATTACCGGTTCCACCTAGTTCTTCTTGCCTTAACGAGTGCTGAGGCGCACTTACTGATTCATTGCAGCATCCAGATGGGAAGCAACTCCTTCTGACATGGCTCCGATGTCACTTGTGACATTGATCTATACCTTGGGTTTAATCTAATCGTTTAAGCCAAGAAAATAATAAATTGACCATGTCAAATCCTTCAGCAGCGCGCTTTGCGGCCTGAGACCCGGAGGTGCAATAGATAGCACTAGGAGAATGATATCAGGTCGGGAACGCTGTTATCAGGAAGTCTCCTCACCATTTCTTCCCGGCATCATGAGATACTTTGAGAATCTTTTGTATGACCTGCTCGACAACGGGATGTGGATCCGGTAAGGGAGGGGGATATCCAAGTGAAATGGACAAGTCATAAGGGCCTATGAATAGAACATCTACGACAATGATGTGTTTAGATTACCGTGGTGAAGTTTATTGACGACTTACCGATACCGTCTACTTGTGTTATTTCCTGAACCTTTTCAACAGCCTCTTTTGTTTCAATTTGGACCATGACGAGAACGTTGTCGTTCGCCGCTCCCAAATACTCCGACATCGTTAATCCCCACGTTCCGTGGGTAAAGGGACTCCCAAAGCCCCTCCGGCCAACCGGAGGAAACTTAGAGTCAGCAACCACTTCTCTGGCCTTCTCGGCACTAGAAACCTATGGCGATAATTATCAAAGGTAATCGACACAACATCTCTGAAATCAATTCTCCTGAAATGCAAGTTGGACAGAAATTCTCACCATTGGCACTATAACTCCACGTGCTCCAGCGTCAAGCGCGTTTTTGATTTGCCAGCTGGTACTTCCAGTAACTCCGGTTGCAGGGATCCTGACGATTGAGCTAACACCTGCGCTTTCAATAGCGGAGACGCTCTCCGCGGCTCCAGGAACTAGCGGAACTAATCCGTGTTCGCAATCAACCGCTATCCATGATAGATGGGGACTTGATTTAGCGAGAGCACGCGCATGGAATAGACCTGGAACCGTCAACCATGCGCCAAATGCTGGTTTATTAGATCGCAAAGCTTGCAAGAGGGCGTGGGTCGTCATGGATGGTGAACGTGGTCAAAGAACGCCAGTGCTAAGTACGAGCCGAGGTTGATACATCATACTCTCACACTCGATTTTTCAACTTCGATACATGTGATCAAGGAGAGGATTGGAATTGGAATGGTGTTCATTCGCCATTGTCCGGCCCGGCCCATGGTCGCTCCGGTCAGGTCCGGCTTGCCGTACTAGTCCGGTGACCTTCACTCGCGGTCTCCTAGGGCTGGTCAATCATGCAGGTGACAGATAGCGCTATCCGGATAGCGCCCAATTATGGTAATGTTTCCCAGGCTCCTGATTGGTTAGAATACCAGAATGAGAGTTCACCGCTCAATGCCGCGGTCTCTCTTCAGATTTATAGCCTTGAGCTACTTGAAAAAATGGGAAAAAATAGAAATATGACAGTGCCAACATTATGGCCATGTTTTGACTGCTCTTTAATCTGAGTAAATGGAGGAATTGACCTTTATCAATAAACTAATTACATGGACTCTGATGAGAGTTCTCGAGGCTTCTCAGAAAGTGAATGCATCACATAGAGGGGTGCATCCTTATGCGGAGCACCTCTGAAGTCTTAGAAGACGGGCTGGATAATCAGTCCTGAGCTTTCTTTGGTGATGGAACCTGGCCCTTAGGCCTCAGGTCCATCAGGTAATTCTCTCTTTTTTTTTCTTCTTTGGTGGAGCCGTAAGACCTCCGACAGCTGACAAACAGCTTTCGTCATGACCCGCGTGGAGGAATTTGGTCGGCGAACACGCGATTTCTCGCTAGAAAGAATATAGTATCTCCCACCCCTGGGGAAATGCGTTTACGCACTTCCTCCTTGGGTGTGTGGGGTTCCGGTCGTGAAGAACCGACTACCCACTAAAACCCCAGGTCTACGAAGCCAAAATCTCGGAGAGCCATCATTTTCTTCTTTGTCTAGTATACCTTTCCATGTGTTTTCTACGAGGTTTTCTCTTAGTACTTTTTTGTTGATTTTCGTGTGGACGTGAGGATACAGTCCATTCTAACTCAATGATTTAGTCTGTGTTTCGGGGATGATAGGATAGCCGTGCTGGTGTGCCATTCCTGCAGGTCGTTTTCGTGTTCATTGACACTCTCATATCCAGTCTCCATGAGTCATCATGAAAAAGTTAAGATGCCAGATGAGTATTATATTGTCAGATCTGGGACTGTTTGTGATTATCTTACCTAGTCGTAGCTAGATCCGGCAATATAATCACTCGTCTGGCGCTCAATATTTTTGTGATGATGCTAGATGTGCACAGTCGGTCATTAAGATTTGGTAGAATCTAGATTTTCCTTTGTCTTTATTTCCTCCTTCGTCTTTCTGGTGTACTGTAGTGATCCCCAGTATTTCTCCTAGTTTAGGTTTTTGCCAGTTATTGTCCATCAGGTAATTCTCACATTTCAGGCGCCCAGCGTTAAAAAAAGCGCCCTAGCACGTCGCGTTTGCTCAAGATTATTTAGTCTAGTTGATCCAATTATAATCTTATCATGCATGATAGAGCAGAGAACCGAAAGAATGGTATCCGATAAGAGACGACCCTTTTCATGTATTTTCTCTTTTGGCTTAGTGGCTTGGAGGATACCACACTCTGGGTGTTGGCGCGTCAGCGCCGAGCTCCTGCAGTGCTGTGACACTGGTTTATAGAAGTTTCACACTGTTTTGAGCACAGAAATACAGTCAAAGAGGAGACTATCTAGGACTCTCCCCTCTTTCCTTTTTCGACGATTTCTTTTCTTTTCTCTTTTTATTTTTTGTGTCACCCTTTTCGCTATCCTGCCTCTCCTAGAGCTCAAGATGTCTCTAGGCTGCTGCTAAGGTTAGTTTTTGTTTCCGACCCGCTAGTACTGGCGTTAAGAAGTGAAATGGTCGTTCTTGCGATAGCGTCGGTTTGTGCTTGAAAAATTCGTGCTCAGTCAGTGGAGCGGACTTCATCTTGAATACCGGAACTTTGAGCACAGTGCGCTGCTCTTCAGACTATCTTGAATGACGCACTGTCAACTCCATAAATGTGACGCTTTAGCGCTTAGCTCTGGCGTGGCCACGGCCTGGATTCCTCGAAGCAAAAGACTAATTCCGCCGAGAATGCCGAATCCCTTGAGGAAAGCTACGGCTGCTTTCAGATGTTACTTTAAGCCAAATCGTGGCGTTGACTCCACACGGAAGCAGGGTGTTGCTGTCGATTTCTCTGGCGTGAAGTCATGACAAACGACAAAGTAAGCGAACCGCGACCCTGATCAGAATCAAAGTACATATCATCCGGGATGGTACGGAATCCACTGAGGTAGAAGTGACTAAGTAGCATAGCGCAAGACATTTACAATAAAATAAGTATCTCTACTGATCGTTTCCTACCAGTCAGGTGACTCATCTCATTCGAGTGACCTATGATGCAGTTCTGGTCTATAAGTTCCAAAGTGTTGTAATTTGTCTAGACATTTCCGGTTTGATGCACCTTCAAGCTACTTAGGAGGCCATCAGCAACCGTAGTCTAGCTCACGGTCAAGCCATATTAACGAGCAGCCCGGATTTGTGTAACACGAAGAGGTACACTGACTCAGATGGTGAGCGAACGACTCTGCATTGATATATGTGAACTATTGATTCGAGTCATTTTAAGGTCATCGGAAATTCTGCCCACATTTCATATATAAAAATCCATCTACGCGTATGCGGCGATGGCAGTAGCAAAGGCACCATCGATCTTTGTCTTGACAGCGTTAGCAGGGCCTACGAGGTCCGCCTAGAAAATACGCTCTTAGAACACGTTATCATTCACACGTTCACCGAAAGCACGTACGGGAGCCTTAGAGATCAGAGCGATTTCGAGCGCAGTAGTGCTGGCATTAAGGCTCGAGAGATCTTGCTTGACAAGCGCAGGGATACCACCAATGGGGAGGGCCTGGAGGGCAGGCTTCTTGGCCACAATTGCTATGAGGGCGTCCTCGATGATGGGCTCGATGCCGGTAATGGCGTCTAGGATGCTCTGACCGTCAGATTCAGCGACGGGAGTAGCGACAGTCTAAACGGTGTCCACGTTATTTCTTTATTAGGCTGTCTTCTATTTGAAACCCACGTTAGCGTCACTAGTAGTCTTGTCAACAGCAGACCCAGTGCTTGTGGCATCGGTGTGGATTGCCTGGACAGTAGGCATGAAATTCTGCACAAATAACTTCATTCATCAAGACGGAACTGACCAAAGCTTGAGTCAAACTTCCTCCGGAAGTGGGGAAGGCATTTATAGCATTGTCTAGATTGGCGACCTGGTCTTTAACGGCGGCAAGATCAGTGAGAACGTCGGCTACAGTGGCACCGAATGCGACGGAGATGGCAGAAGCGAGGTAGAAGAGGGACTTGAGTTGCATGTTGAACTGAGAATGATGCTGGAACACTATTCAACCACCGTGCTTTATATTTTGCCGTTCTACAGAGCCACAAAAAGAATCAGAGGTCTTCGAATCCAAGAAGATGTGGGGTAGAATGCCTATGATTCTTCAAGTTCCCAGCGTGATCAAAGTTAGAGTAGAATGGAAATATAGAGTCAAATGAGGAGGAGCGCGCGACGGAGAAGCACGAGCCTGAAATGAGAGTTTTCCTAGGCAACATTGTGCCACGGCCAGAAATCGGGTTCGACTATGGTCATGTTGAATAACTACGCGCACAATGTCACCCCATAATGAGTCAACCACGTGATAGAACTGGACAGCTGAGAGCATATGAAGGATCAGGTGGTGGACGTCGAATGATCCAAAACCAATACATCAGTTCCAACATCGCAGTCGACCTTAAATCACAAGCAAGTTTTGAGACTTGCATGAGAAGTATCGGAGGATCTGGTATCTCCTTGTTCCAAGCTCGCCGTAGGATGATCTTGAAAGAGGGTGGGTAGAAGTATTCTGGGAAGGCGCTGCTGCACAAGGTATCTTCGAACACCGCGAGAAGACGGTCAGCAAGATGAACGTGAACGTTGACAAGTGTGACAGGAAGTTTGACGTCACGGCTTGATGGGAAGTTCAAGTGATTGAGTGCACTCTAAGAGCGATTCATGGAGAGCGAGAGTCAATCAGTGATAGAATCAACCTATAGTCGACGTTCGAAAGAGAGTAGAAATTTTATATCTGTGGAGAGGGATTGCCGGGGAGATGTTTCTTGGAGCTGATTAACGAACGTGGTTCAACTGCAACTGATTAAGTTCACAGGCTAGATTCTAGGCTGAGAAATGGGTGTAATATCGGGTATCCGTTGCAGATCGAGAACAATGTGCACGAGCGTGTTTCAGGGAGGTGGGCCGATTTACCCTTGTTTGTAAGATGGTAACCGCTCGGGTTCATGAGGCTAGGGATGAATTGGAAGGATCATCTGATCCCAGAGACATGCTTCTTTTCCCATTCTTTTCCCATTTATTAATCATTATACACCGAATGTGGGGTAAATGTAGCATTTTGAGGCGCAAATCAGAGGTCGTCGTCGAGCAGCTATACTATACCCAACATCAAGTTTTGCTCGTTGTTCCTTTTATATGTCGACCCACTTCCGACTCTTTCGATAAGAGATTCAGGAGAGACCTCTATTGAAGGAGAGAGTCAGAGGCAGCCCAAGTCAGCCAGGCACCACCATCGGATATTCTTGTTAATTTTCGTACCCAATTGTGTACTCTAGGCCCCGTGAGATTGACTGCACCATGCGAATAGCTTCTCGTCGAAAGTACAAGTGGAGCATGATAAGAAGCCATCTCGATGATCCCATGGAATCGTCTGCTCCAACGTGCGACCCAGAAGAAGGCAAATTTTTCGTTGAGACTCCGGGTTGGCTTGCTGCAAGTCGGAATGAGGCAAAAAGGCACAAAGGTGAATTCGAATTATCAGCTGCTTCGTTTGAAGCTGTGGGGTAACTAGGGAAGCGGGGTATGGGTGCAATTGACGTTGTAGTCTGCCAATATGGCATGCATTAACTCACATAAAATCGTGTGAATGAAGGGAGTAAATTTCGCAGACACACAAATAACGAGTTTCACATCATGATCGGTATAGTCCGAACGGATCAGCGCTAAAGTGATGCCGAGCTTGTGCTCGACCGTCGGCCGTGCCTGATCTCTCCAGTGTGGCCCACCAAGACCAATGTAAAAAATTCAAAGAATCTTCTGGTATTACCTGCGCGAACCTCATTTTACGAAGTAACATACTTGAATCTAGCCCAAGATGTATCTCCTAAGGTACATAAAAGCTACTGTCATCATTATTCTAACGTGTCAGAGATTTCTCAATAATAAACCAAGACGAGATCATGGCAGCCAGCGCCATGCTGACAGAGAAGATCAAAGTGTTGTGTATTGCGTCTCCATATGCAGATCTTACAATGGCGCGGGTTTCGGGGTCTAGTTCTTTGAGATAGTCTAAAGACTCTCTGACCCTCTGGACGATCTAAAAGATAATATTAAGCAGGCCAAACATCATGAAGCTTAAGAAAAACAAGGTACTTCTTCTACGTTCTTGCCTTTTAATGTCCGGTGGAGCACTGATCTGAGTGTTGACTGGACCAAAGTGCTCCCAATTGAAAGTCCAATGACAGAACCCAAGGAGCGGAAGAGATATGAAACTATCGAGAACGTGTCAACAGAATGATATACTTCACGAGGCTGAATCAAACGCACCTGCTGTGGCGATGGCTTGATCAGCCTGACCAGCATTTGCGATTAACGAGACCAAACTGGTCGTAATCCCACATCCATTACCCCATGATGTAAGTGCTAATCCTACCGAGGAGTTAATAAGTGTCAACGAGCAACCTCACGAGAGCCATTCACCGACGATAATTTGCGCCGTCGATTTAGGCAATCCCATATACCCTGTCCCAGTCAGAACCGCCACCGTACCAAACACCAGGACGACATAAGCCACACAAGTCAAAACATAATACTTTCCTGTCGACTGCATGATCAAACCACCACCAAGACTCCCCATAAGGGCAGTCACGACAACGATGACGAGCCATGTGCCTGTCTCAGATGCCGTCTTCCCCAACACGGCTTGAAGATACAATGAAATATGGAAAAGCTGCGCGAAAGCACCTGCAATACCGAAGAAGTTCACGAGATACGACGCCACAAGTGCGCGATTGACTGTAATTCTCGTGGGAGCCAATGGTTCGGCCGCAATGCGGGCTTCAATAAATCCGAAACCAACAGCGAAGATAGAGAAGCCGACGAGAAGCGAGACAGTAAGCCGGTTGTTCCAGCCGATATCACCGCCGCGATCGAAGCCAAGTAGGAGTAAGAAGACAGCAAGCACGAGGGTTATAGCACCTGCGAAATCAATTCGTCGGAATTTCGTTCTGAAATCGGTGTCGGGTCTCGATGCCGCTGGGGGAACAGGTAGGTGGAGGAAGAAATAAACAGAAATTGTGGAGATAATGGCGAGAGGAACTTGGATGTAGAAGACCCATCGCCAGCCGATTGTATCCGCGAGATACCCGCCGAGAGAAGCTCCTGCGGAATTTCCGCATGACCAGACGATGTTGACGAGACCTGTTGAGAGCGTC
Organism: Leucoagaricus sp. SymC.cos; assembly: GCA_001563735.1. Lineage (NCBI taxonomy): Eukaryota > Fungi > Basidiomycota > Agaricomycetes > Agaricales > Agaricaceae > Leucoagaricus > Leucoagaricus sp. SymC.cos. The sequence continues at coordinate 30,647 of KQ962312.1, read as the reverse complement.
CGACGCTTGGGTCATCAAATTTTCAACATTGACGGTGGGAATTGTGCTTGCTTGCCTTGCCAAGTGCCACGCGAGCGTAATGGAACCAAGTCTGACATGATGATGCTGACAAGTCTGAGTAATAAATCCATCAGCTTCAGAATGAAAGATGGAAAAAATGTGATGCAAGATAACACGCACGTCTGCATTCCTCCTCCACTGATCCCTTGGAAAGCATGACTGACGATCAATTCGTTCATGTTCCTGGCACTGCCGCACAGTATGCATCCGATAGCGAATAGTGTATAGGCAAAAAGAAGACAACTCTTCCTGCCAAAGATGTCGCTTAATTTTCCATATAGGGGTCTGGTTTGACGCGTCAGTGGTCAGAACTGTTGCCTAGAGACTTGGATGTTCGCACTGAAAACTTGTTAAGGTGAGGAGATATGCTGTGGCTATCCAACTGGTCTTCTGAAGTTCATTCAAATCATTTCCAATAGCCGCGTATGCTGCATTAAGACATGATAAGCCTAACTCTGCTCAGTGCGAAACGAAACTTACACGAAACCACAATAGTCCCATCCAAAGCCGTCAGAAATACACCAACAGCCATGGGTATCACCTGTCACCCCACATTTTAGCATCAACCACCTACCAAGTCAGTGAATACAGAGAGTATACAGCGCGCTCACATAAATCAAATACGAAGAGAGCTTCTTCGGTTCTTCGGCTTGTTGCTGCTCGACATTTGATAAGTTGGATTCAGTGCCATTGTAGCGGGGTGTCGCGTTTTGCCCTAGTAGAGCAGAGTTCTCGTCTGACGTGGCGGTCATCTGGACAGATACTGCTCACGCTGTTGCCTGGCGGGCTTATATCTTGCAGATGGGTATCTCACTGCCTAAGTTGCCGGTTATTGGTGCTCGTTGTATGTATGACCGGAGTTCCGGCCGACGGCCGGCTATCTCCGCTAACTTCCCGTGACCATGTAGTGCCTGGCAGCAAGCTGAAATGCTGAAGGTTAGTGCATACGAGCTCTAGACTTGAAATTCTCTGTGATTTTGCACGGTTTAGAAGTGGAGATCGTTCAATCTCAGAGGAACTCCTCAGTTATCACGGAAGGACTGATTTGTGCGCCTTCTTGCGACTGTGCCGCAGTTTTCTATCATCCCCCCTACGTAAAGGATGGAGTGTACCTGAAGAGCTTTTGTCGTGAAAGGCATATCGATGTCTCCCTTCTTGAAAGTGCCTATAATTCTCCAGCTTCGCATTGCCTAAGTTGCATGCACTTATGACACAGTGAGGCTAGCTGATCGTCAAGTGCATGAGAGACATAGCCATCTCCATCCTCATAGTTGTTCGCTTCACGTTGGCTTGAACCTGGCCGAGCTCTGGGAATGCGTAGAACTCGGGTGGCTTCAAATAAACTCATTCACCAACTTGAACTTAGCCGGGACGAACAATGAACGTTCATTGGAATGTTTTAGGGGCTCTTTAATGATCCTGAATCCAGATGTTGTCACTCGGCAGAGAAAAGCTAGCTCGACTTTATCAATGTTAAATAGAGAGTTTCCTTTAGGCAGAGTTTCTTCTCATCTGATTCAAGATAGGTAAAGTCGTGTAGTAGAAACATTCGGCGCAGACGACATTCATTTGACACTGAATCCTGACAATGTAGTGAGTAATGTAAGCGAGAATCAGACTACTATGTACATGGACTAAAACGAACATGACTCCAGTGGCAACTCTGCACATTACCTAGAGGTTTGGATTGCCTGGAGGGATTCTCTGGATGGGGAAACAAGTAGAATATTTGCCTTCGGTTACGCTGACGAGGATCAAATGTGCATCTGCACTTATGTGATGCGCCAGGGTCTTGTATTACTACTTGATAATTATCAAGCACAATGCCTAACAGTCATACCCGATTATGTCTGCTTTTGTGCCGGTGATAACTCGGATTGTCTGTAATAAAAAAACCGAGATCGCTCTCGGACCAGCGACGGCCTCAACAATTTCGGGTTGGAACTAATACTTGTTCAATGGAGCCTTTGAATTTACTTTGAATCTCAACCACAGAAGAAAGCGTGAAACATCGCATTGATCGCAAGCCCTTGGTATTCTTCACCTAGGGATCTCCAGGAAGTTTTAAATACATGAGCATGATATCATGTTTAATACATTATGTCACCTAGGGATCCTCCTTAACTAGCCTAATTAGACTGTAGGAATTAATTAAACCTACTGTCAACTTAGACCCGTTTTTTCCAATATCCCCCAGTACTGGTAAAGTGCGCACAAAGCAGGGTGAACTTGAGAAAAAGTAGTATGACATGATAAGATATGGATAAGATATATTTCTCCGTCGCCATCACTTTCCCACATGTGAACTCCTATGATTGCCTGCAGCTTTCCACCCTCCCACGGCTTCTGCATATCCCACGCCCCCCCGCTGTGCCAGATGGTCTACTCGACACCTTCCTCATCGTTGCACCTGATTAGCCCATTTAGTTGGCTAGTCTAGTTGTGTCACTTCCTTGTCTAATAGCCTGTCCTTTCAATACAGTTCCTCATAGTACCAATAAAGTCCTCTTAATTCGAGCACTTAGACATGAGAAAAAGAAAGGATTTTTGAATATTTTTTGCTCACCAAGTCCCTCGGGCCGAATGCACAATCAACATCCTGAACGGCTCCCATGCCCATGCCCAACTTCAACAAAGCCATTACCGACATGCCGAAGCACCTTCCCACCCTTCCTACCCTAGTCATGCATACCATTAGATGTATTTGAGTACATATATCATACTACTATGTGTTATCGGTGATGAATTGAGTATGAGAACGGGAAATACGACCCAAAAGGGAATCCGACGCATGACCCTAATCTGGAAATTTGCATCATCAGGGTCTTGAACTCGATTTTCCCGCGCCCTCCCTCAATGCTTCGGGCAGCAATTCCAATGTTGTCCTGCCCTTAGAAAACTTGAGATCTATGTCAGAGTGTTTTGTGTATTCAGAATTGCTCTGCTAAATACAAATAATGGGTGAGATCTGTTGAAAGCAATACGAAGCATAGTGCAGTGCAAGGGATTGAAACAACTTGTTACTTATGATATTGACAGTTGAGGTAGAAATGTTGAAGAGTGAAGAGATATGAGAGAACTTGCAGTAGTAAAGCTAGAGGCAAATGATGTAGTTCAGAGCACAGAAGACTTAATTATTATGGATGAAAATACAGTTCTTATATACTAACTACTATGGCTGTGTATAATGCAACATGAAAGACAATAGGATATCACATGTACTACTACTAGCGAATAGCATAAAAGAGCGTAACTACGGAGTCCTAGGGTACAATAATGTGTAGCATAATGCAGAAGTCTATATGTTATTGTTCATCATAAAAATATAGGATACCACTAATAGTATATGCACTAATAATAGAATGTCTGATAGGTGTGTAGAGCATTTACTTAATTCAACACTCCCCCTTGCTCAAGCATCAATGTAACATTTAAGTCAAGCAGATCTAGACTCAGCATCTTTTTGTCAAATTTTTATATTCCATTTCTCAACAGTGTATTTTTCTCTGATGATCTCAAGGCCATAGGCATCTCTAAATTTTTTGAATTTATCATAGCTGAGATTTTTGGTAAGAAGATCAGCAGGGTTATTTTTCCCTTCAATGTGCAAGAGTGCAATCTTATTCTCATTGACTAGATCTTGAATGTAGTGCCAATAGACATTGATATGCTTCAAGCATTTTTCTTGTGCTGGATTGCTGCTCAAAAAGATAGATCCCATGTTATCACCACAGAGAGAAAGAGCAGAAAGCTCAAAACTGAGTTCTCCAAAGAGTGTTACAATCTTAAGAGCTAACTCAGATTGCAATGTTGGCAAAGGCTTGAGGGCAATCAAGAGAAAAGTACAATTGGTAAAGTGTAAGGCATACAGGGCTCTATCTAAGGTACTTATACTAGGAGCATGGGGTAACACAGAGTATACAAGAATAGGAGACACAGAATAACACCAGGTATCAGAAAATAAATACTGCAGTCCATGTAACTATCCAGAGTAATCTATCCCAAGTCATAATATCACCTTTTCCTCAGAGTTCATGTCCTCATGAATAGGCAACTAGTGTAAAGGTCCTTTTTAAGATAAAACATAATAATGGAAAAGATACCTGATGGGAGTAACAGTAGTCCTTCAGTGAAGAGAAAAGTACCTCTCATAGACTTTGCATGTACAATGGGAAGAGGTGTTGATAGATTACTTCTACCCTTTGATGATGAATCTTGAGAGGTCCTTCTTAGCCTGCACAATTGCAAACTGGGTGTGATGTTCATTGCAGCTGATAAAGAAGGGGATATTGTCTGGACCTCCCTTGTAGATGGT